>JABUQX010124023.1:37500-39524 GCA_015478945.1 Trachelipus rathkii | reverse complement strand
TCATAATTGCCAGAAAAAAACGTGAGGAAAGGAGCCATAAACATTATTGCACTTCTTACGGAGAAAGAGTTTTCAGTAACATGAAGAATAGATTCAATATGATTCGTGGAGGAAATATAAAGGTATCACGGCGTTCTGAAGGTTTGAAAACGAAAGATAAACCTGAAGCCAGGACCGTCCTTGAGACGAATTACGTAGACGAGAACAAGCAAAGTTTAAGCTAAGGTTTGATAAAAAGACGCCACGCCGGAAAATAATTGTCAAATTGGCTATGCATTATTAGATACACTTTTAGAGACTCTTCCCACTGAACCATTAATTACTACACCGGAAATCAAAGAAGTACAACAGCAAGTTCAACAAATATATATTATATATATATAATATATATATTATATATATATATATATATATATATATTAATATATATATATATATATATATGTATATATATATATAAATATATATATATATATATATTATATATATATAATATATATATATACTTATAATATATATATTATTATACATAATATAATATGATATATATATATATATATATATATATTATATAATATATATATATATATATATATAATATATATATATATATATATAAATATATATATATATATATATATTATATATATATATATATATATATATATACTATATTCTATATTATATATTATAAATTATATTATATAATATATATATATATACAGTATATATACTATATTATTATATATAATAATATATATATATATATATAATATATATTATATAATATATATATATATATATAACAGTATATATATATTATATTATATATTAATATATATATAATATTATATATATATATATATATATATATATATATATATAATATATATAATATATTTATATAATTATATAATTATATATATATATAATATAGTATATATAATATAATATTATTATATATATATAATATATATATATATATATATTACATATATAATATATATTACTATATATAATTAAAATATTTATATATATATATATATATATATATATATATATATATATATATTATATATATATATATATAAAATTAATATATATATATTTATATATAATAATTATATATATATATATATATATAATTATATATATATATATTATATATATATATATATATATATAATTTCGCACCTCACTAGCATAACTCTACTCAGTAGGGCCTCGGAATCTGGGAAGAGAGAAATTTTTGGATCTTGAAGTATTTTATTTTCATCGTGATCCATATATATATATATATAATATATATATATATATATATTAATATATATATATATTAATATATTATATCATATATATTCATATATATATATATATATAATATATATAATATATATTAATATATATATATATATATATAAAGATTATTTAAAAAAGTTTTTAATTTTATTACTGTTTTGAAAATAGTACTTCTTAATAATAATTATTATTAAAATAGTTTGAAAATATTACTTTAATAATAATTAAAGAACTATTTTCAAAAAAGTGAGAGATAACGAAACGAGCAACATCTCACCTAAGGCAGCTCAGTATCTGATAAAATGAAGTATTAACTTCCCATATATCTCTTAATATGTGGATTTTAGATTTGGCAACATTGTTTTGCCTCCCTTTAAGCGATATCTCATTTTAATAATACTCACCTCACGTACTTTCGAAAAGCAGCCTGCCTCCTATGTTCTTCAAAATAAGGAGGCGGTACTAAACTCAGTCTCCTCTTGTTTTCCCTTTTATGGAAGGTAAATTTTTACGTCAGACAAACATATTTTTTAAATCTTCCTTGTCCTTTGAAGTGAATTAGAGCAATTTCTTCAGTTTTAATCAAATTAAACACTATTATCTCAAGTGTATGTAATCGATAAAAAATATGCAAAAGAGGTCCTCTCACTAGTCTCTAACACACGGCGGTCTGAAATTATATAATAGGCACTGCCTCCCTTACTTCCCCTGAAAAACCGCTACTG
>JABUQX010124023.1:12500-17500 GCA_015478945.1 Trachelipus rathkii | reverse complement strand
TTAAAACACTAAGGAATAATATCATGGATGCTTCCAATCCGGATTGATAACTTTTTTTGTTCCAGATTGAACATGATCTCCAGAAAAGGCACAAGGCACTTAAAAAGAGGGGGGAGTAGTTGGAAGAAAATTGACACAATAATATTACGATATCTGTGTCAAACTATTATTTGACATAAGAAAACCAGAAAGATAGATTTACAGAAGTTGTTAGGGATGTTTTTTGGCGAGAGGCTAAAAATTTTGATCAATAGTAAGATAGAAAAATAGTCTAACAGAAAGTGCTCATAATTTGTACTCGTAGAATAATCAAAAAGCCTTAAAATAATTCTGATCTGAAAGAAAATATGCCAGAGACTGTAGAAGAAAAATTTTATATCCCTATACGTTCTGTTTTCTTTTATTTAGAGGCACAAAAAAATGAGATCGAATTAAAGAATAAAGTCAGCAAAAGACTCAGTAACAAGAAAAATGAAGCTGTTCATCACGTCAATAATCAACAGCTTCCACTTTTGGGCTAAAGTGAGGATATTCCTTCAAGTAAAACTGGGTATTAGTTTAATGAGTGTTTCCAGAAACCCTCGCATTCACGAAATCACCAGATGAAAGAACCAGAAAACTTTTTTAAAAGGTGAAAATAATAATAATAATAATAATAATAATAATAATAATAATAATAATAATAATAATAATAATAATAATAATAATAATAATAATAATAATATAATATAATAATAATAATAATAATAATAATAATAATAATAATAATAATAAACAAATAATAATAATACTAAAAATAATAATAATATTAATAATAATAACAAATAATAATAATAATAATTAATAATAATAATAATGTAATAATAATAATACAATAATAATAATAATAATAATAATAATAATAATAATAACAATAATAATAGTTGTTGTAAAAGTAGCAACATTTTAAGTATGAGAAGAACAAATATAAAATAAATATTTTCTAATATATAGTAAAGGTTCCTCCATGTTCCGGTACTATCCCTTAATATGGTATATATATATATATATATATATATATTTATATATATATATATATATATATATATATATATATATATATGTTTATATAATATAAGAAATATGTATATATATATTATGATATGATGAGGCATGATAGATATATGTATGCTGAGTGAGATATATAAAGATATATGATATTATACATATATATATAATATTATATAGTATATATATTATTATATATATATATAATATATATATATATATATACATATATATATTTATATATAGAAAAAGACTACTATATATATATATATATATATATATATATATATATATATATATATATATATATATATATATTGAATTATATATATATATATATATATATATATATATATATATATATATATGTAGTTTATATATATTCATATATATATATATATACGATATACATATATATATATATGAGCCGACTGCGGTGGAGAATGGACGCATTGAAAAGAGAGTGGAAAAAGAAAAGAGAAGATTTAGAAGAAAGGAATTAGAGAAGAGAACCAAGAAACACAAGAGCTTGCAACGAGGGATTAGAAGTTTGAGTGCTGGAGAAGGAGATGGTTCCTGAGAGAACATTTGTTCAGACTGTGAAGAAACTTTTTAGAAATAGTAATTACAAAATTTTATAAAATTTAAACAAAATTAAAAAATTAAAATCTATTTTAATATAACGGAGGAGCACAAAAATTTTAATCTTGATTCTTTTTGATATAAAAGTTAATTAAATTAATAAATGGACCAACATCATTTTGGATTTAGTTATTTATTATAAGAAGATAAGAAGAATGGACATTCGATGGAGTCGGCTCGTATAAGTCAAGAAGGAATGGATCAAGCACCAAAATGGCGTCCGGTAGCTCAGCTGTTAGAGCACTCGCCCAACTAAGCGAAAGACCCAGGTTCGTCACTGGTCGGACGTCTGAGTGTGTGTTACTCTCTTCTTGGCTCCGTCTTGCTCAGACAAAAATTGAGCACACCCCTCCTAGATTAGGGCTTTCCGTGAGTGGTGGTGTTAACTGTAAAAATATATATATATTTATATATATATATATATAGGTTGTTATGTACAGGTGAGAGGCATATGCTATATGAGGCATATGTGGCGGGCGCGGTATATATGGTAAGTATTTTGGTATGTATGTATGTGCGTGTGTTCACATTTAGTGGAGAAGCCAAAATCAAGATCCATTGGGCCATCGAAGTTGAAGAGAGTAGGAAAGCGCCATCAAATGAAATTAAATCAACAAACACGACTTTGAAGCGCATCCAAAAAAAAAAAAAAAAAAAAAAAAGAAAAATAAATCTTCACCACCGGTATAAGTCGAGATAAAACTAACATAATTCTAACGTTTCTAATCCAGGTTAGGGAACTTAGAATGTACCGAATTTCAATTCATGAACTCTCCTCAGTGTTTAGATATGTGACCAAAGAACTTCGAGGAGCTATGCCTATTTTTAAATTTATGTATTAGTCAAATAATGGTTTAGTATTTCATGAAAGTTTTAATCATTTACTGTAATAATAATAATAATAATAATAATAATAATAATAATAATAATAATAATAATAATAATAATAATAATAATAATAATAATAATAATAATAATAATAATAATAATTAATAATAATGATTAAGAATAATAATAAATAATAATAATAATAATAATAATAATAATAATAATAATAATAATCTAATATTAAACTGATAATATGAGCCTAAAAATCATTTAATAATAATAATAATAATAAATAAATAATAATAATAATAATAATACTAATGATAAAATAGTAATAATAATTAATAATAATACTTAATAATTTAATAATAATAATAATAATAACAATAATAATAATAATAAGATATTAATATCAACATTAATAATAATAATAATAATGTAATAATTATAATAATAATAATAATAATAATAATTATAATAATAATAATAATAACAATAATAATAGGATAATAGAGTGAAGAAACATATTCAGCGATTTGAAGGACATTGGAGAAAGTGGGACCAGGAGATTGATAAGACACTAAGTCGAAGAATCAAGAGCTATGTGAGGGTGTGGCATGGTGTAAAATCCGTGTCCGTATACAGGCGTATGAACATAAAAACGCAGAGATGTTGGGCCTGTTTAAAGGGGACTGAATCTTACTAAGAGGACCTTTACACAAAAAGCAAACTGGAGAAAGGTAAAAAAGTTCAGGAAGTGCCGTTGGAGAACTCCTAAACACTTAGAAGTAGGATTTTTAAAGCGACACTTTGATTCTTCTAGAAAATATCACGAGAAAAGAAATTCTAATGTGATACGACGTTCAATGAAACATTGAATCTTCTCTTCAAACATGTTATAATAAGATAGTGGTCGAAGCTTTCTGTAATGAATAAGTTTCGAGCTATTGAAACAACCCATATATATAAGAGCAGTGAGCAGAGTATATAGCAGGTTAAGGTGTATATAGTAGTATATATATAGTGCGCGTAAGGTATATGGCGTTATATATATATAGCATATATATATATATATATATATGTTATACAACTACCGGGCTACGATTGTCTCATCTTGTACTCTCATGCATCTCTTCAAACTGCTTGAGCTGCTGCCGCAAAACTATTCCGTATATACATATTAACTTTGACCATTTTATCTTGCTGGAAACGTCTCCTCATTCAACTTATGCAGAAAAAAGACAATCCCTTTCTGAACTCTAACTGTTTTTTTAACTTTTGCTTTTTGAACGTTTAAACTGTTGGAACATTCTGGTTTATATTAATCCACCCTGATCGACAATGGTTGATCACAGAACAGTCAATGGTTATCTACTTTCCTTATCCATAACCCCTTGTCTCTATTTTTCTGTCGGCATTTCGTGAATATTATGCTCCAGAACTGGAGATATCGAAAACTCTCGAAAGAATCTGGCACAAAACATCGATTTCTGAACTTTCCTCTCTCTCTCTCTCTCTCTCTCTCTCTCTCTCTCTCTCTCTCTCTCTCTCTCTCTCTCTCTCTCTTCTCTCTCTCTCTCTCTCTCTCTGATTTCCTTCCGGTCGTCCTACAGCAGCTGTTGTAGAAAACCACAGTTTATAACCTATTAATATTGGTGTACCTTAGGGTTTTATCCCATCCCACTTCATTCTAAATTTTTCATTTCCAAAGTAACCTTCCTTTTGTTACTTATCGCCTATCCCCTCTTTACGATCAGGATCGAACATTTTAAAACTCACTTAACTTTGAAAAGAGAACAAAATAATTGCGATCTTTCTTGAAAATGTCTCATTGTTTCCATCACAAAACAAACTTCTGAACGGTTGGATACTATCAGGCACATTCGGAACTTCTTCATATCAACTTAGTTCCTTGCTCTGTATAAAGAGATGTTCTGTCCTGTATAAAATATGATCTGCTAATCTGGAATGGTTACCCCACACGCACGAGCACACACACACACACACCTACGCACGCACGCACGCACGCACGCACAATACATACACACAGTTTTTTTGAAAGGGATCAGCTTAGGGATTTTCGCCTTTCCAGTTCTCTCCTTCTCACTGGGTCACTCCAATCTCTTTCCAGTAGTCTGAATAATCCACCACTCTAATAAAATACCGTTTTTACTAATAGGCTGATGCACTACACCCGGTGCGGTGCGGTGCAGTCACTGCTCCTTCAAAGTCTCCAGTTGAATATCCCTTCTTTTGAGGATAGAGGACTCTAGCAACACGTCAACATTATTTCTGTAATATTTTGAAGCATATCTTCTCTGCATTAAAATTTGATTTCATAAATCTTTTGCTATGATGATCTTGATATAGATTTAGAATTGACCTTGGTATAGAATTTACCTTGATATAGATTGACATTGATATAGATTGAGCTTGGCATAGAACTGACCTCGAAAGAGATGGCAGCAGTTTTCATTGCGTTT
>JABUQX010124023.1:0-5000 GCA_015478945.1 Trachelipus rathkii | reverse complement strand
AGAATCAGGTCGATTGAGTCCTCTTCTTTATTTCGTTAAAGTCAGTTATATTTATTGATTTCATGAGGCAGAGACTAGTTTGTTCTTTAATAATATACTCTTTTTTTATTCTCTATTTTTCATACTATAACCTTAGTCGTGGCCTTCTTATTTATTGACTTGTCGAATTCAATTATAAGGAAATATAGCCTTATAACCCTTTTAAATAAGTTTTAATACTTTAATCAATTGAAGATAATACATATGTAACAGATAACTGAATATTAATAAACAATTAATATTACATTTAATTAATTTTTGCATTGAATTTTACCACAAAGCTATAATCTGCATAAATTTTTAAAGAAAATTTGCAACTTCTGCCAGACTTTTTTTTGGTCACTAATTTCAGAAACGTGCCTTCAGCTTTCAATGTTCTGGGGAATAATGTGCTAATTTAAAACTACAACGGGCCAACGCTCGTTCAATGTTTGGATCTTTCAAAATTCTTTTAAAGGGCCAATAAACTTCTTGGAATTATTTTTCGTCTAAAATTTCTATATTGTGTTTCAAAGAAATAATAATAATAATAATAATAATAATAATAATAATAATAATAATAATAATAATAATAATAATAATAATAATAATAATAATAATAATAATAATAATAATAATAATAATAATAATAATAATAATAATAATAATAATAATAATAATAATAATAATAATATAATAAAAATAATAATAATAATAATAATAATAATAATAATAATAATAATAATAATAATAATAATAATAATTGGAAACCTTTCTTTAAGGCCTTAGTCTCTTCCGAGTCAATAGACCTTTCAGTTGCGATTTTTGCCTCATGTTTGGACGCATGCAATGCTGGAAACTAAAAAGATAAAAAAAATGTTTCTCCTTTAAAACTATATATATATATATATATAAAAATATATAAAAATATATTTATATATATATAATTTTTTAAACAAAAAAATATATATATATATATATATATATATATATATATATATATATATATATATATATATATAGTTATATATGTTGGTTTATTATGACCATTTTATGTAGAACCATTACAAAAAAATAGACTAGTTTTAAACTAAAATAGAAATAAAAATTTGTGAGTCTAAATCAAAACCCATAGGTCACAAAGTCACGAATTTACCTGTTTTAAACTGAACATTCATCTCAAAGCTTTCACACCCAAATATTCACCCATGCAGTAATATTCTATATATATATATATATATATATATAGGCATATGGTATATATATATATATATATATATATATATAGAAGTTATATATATATATATATATTGAATTGCTTCCTATTTGCAATATCTTATCATCCACACATACAAATCTAATCTTATATAGGCCAAAAAAAAGATTGTTTAAAAGTTTTATTTTCTTTTATTTTTTATTTTTATTTATTTTTGGTGAGTGAATGAAAGATATTTCCGAGAAGTCCTGTAAAACTTTAAAATATAGAAGAGAGAAAATCTGCACAAAAAGAGATTTTGTGTTTCAATTATTTATCAATTAAAAAAAAATTATCAATTGGTGCTTTTTTTAAATTTTTATTTTTGAAGTAATAGAGAATGCTTTTAAATAAAACCTCAGTGCTGAGGAATTTGAAATCGAAAATTTCTTTCCTGGTTTTAGGTATACTTACGTGGGATCCTCGGCATCACTCTTTCGACCATATAAAAGTAGCACAGCAAAAGCAATGGCTGTATGCATCCCTGAACACGGATTTCTGGAGGTCATGATGTCGAAGTGCAAAAGCGGTAGCATTTTACGCCGCCTTTTTTGTTCTTTCTATTCACCGGACATTCTAGAGGAGGAAGGATCAGGAAAAATATTCTGGCAATTTGAAACCAATATTATATAACATTTCATCTGCAAAAAGTCGATGAGCTTCCTCAAACGGCAACGGTTTTTTAAAAACTAAGGAAAGCTAAAGCGCAGCGTCTCTGCTATTCTATTGATCCGATATTAGTTCTGCTCCTCGTCGCTTCGAGGTAACGGCGCTGTCGTCTACCTTGCTTTGCACACCTAAAAATCACGCCATATTATTATAATTACATATATACATATTAGTAAAATAAACGCAGACAATATATTTTTTCTGGAAACTAAACTCAAAATAACGATTGACAGCCCAATCGTATTTATCTAATAATTTCTTTATTTAAAATCAGAAATAATATTTATAAATAATTTCTATTTTTATTTTTAGAATTTTTATATATATATATAATATATATTATTTTAATCGTAGAATATATATATATATATATATATATATATATAGATATATATATATATATATATATATATATATATTACATATAGTATATATAGTATATATATATATATAAAAAGGTATATATATATATATATATATATATATATAGTTATATTTATATATATATATATAGTTATATATATATGTTATATATATATATATATATATATATATATATATTTATATATATATATATATATATATATATATATATATATAGTGAGTATATATATATATAGTATATATATATATATATATATATATATATATATATATATATATATATATATATATATATATATATATATATATATATATTATTGTTTGTATATTCCGAATCAGATATTTTCAAGGATTTAACTATAAATGTTTTCTTACCTCGAAACTTGCGAAATTACTTTAAAAATAAAACATTAAATCTTGGCCTTATATTTCCTATTCGTTTTATTTTATCTTCTTGAAACAAAAAAATAATAATAGTAAAACCTGAAATAAATAAAATTAAGAAAATATATATATAAAAAATTTATTTTTAATTTGTTGAATCAAATTTATTGATTATAATTTTTACAAACAATAATATTTTGTTTTTCTTAATGAAATATAAGGCCTCCGTGGACTGCAACATACTAAACGAAGCTACCTCTTATCATCATCTGCGTCACGGCCTCATTTTCAATCTTCAAGTGGCCGTCAAAAAAAAAAACTTTACAAATTACAGACTGGCGACTTTCATAAATTATTACCTTTATTTATTTATTTTCTTTTTTGGTAAACTTTTTACTACCTCTACTAATACTATTACTTTTACTAGGTACTGCTAATATAACTTATATTATTATTATTATTATTATTATTATTATTACTATTATTATTATTATTATTATTATTATTATTATTATTATTATTATTATTATTATTATTATTATTATTATTATTATTATTATTATTATTATTATTATTATTATTATTATTATTATTACTATTATTATTATTATTATTATTATTATTATTATTATTATTATTTTTATTTTTATTTTTATTTATTTTTATTTTATTTTTATTTTTTATTATTATTTTTATTGTGTGTGTGTGTGTATTATTATTATTATTATTATTATTGTGTGTGTGTGTGTATTATTATTATTATTATTATTATTATTATTATTATTATTATTATTATTATTACTACTACTACTACTACTATTCCTACTACTACTACTACTACTACTACTACTACTACTACTACTACTACTACTACTACTACTACTACTACTACTACTGCCAACTCAAACGGCATATTTAATGAAGAGATTCTTTCATAACAATTTTAATGGCGATTAATTGCAATTTATGACCAACCGTTTACATATATATATATATATAAATATATATATATATATAATAACTATAATAATAACAGAAAATAATAAAATGTAATAATAATATATATATATGTGATATATAAATAAATAAATATGTTAAAAAAAATATCGTATATTTCTTTATATATATATGTCTAGCATATATATATATATATATATATATATATATATATATATATATATATATATATATATATATATATATATATATATATATATATATATATATATATATATATATATGGGTTTCCTCCCCTTCTCTTTGCCTACTTATATCTAGCTTTCTTTCATTCCAGCTGTCGGCCCAGTTGTTGATGGGTCGACTTCTTCTTTTTTTGTCAATAGTGGTGTTCCTCAGGTTCTGTCTTATCTCTACTTTATTCCCTGTATTTTCGTTATTAGTCTCCTCCTGCATCTAACTCTATCTACTGATATGCCGATGATTCGACCCTTCATTCTTCAATTCATTTCAATTCTACTCCCCCCTTTTACTTCTAGAAATTGCCTCTCGTCTTAATCTTTCCGATTCTATTATCGCTGATCTATGGATAGAATTTCCGGGTGGGGTTGTCTCACCCTTGTGAAATTCAATTCTTCAGAAACCCAACTTCTACAAATCTCCCTCTCTAAGATACCTTCTAACTTTCCTATCTCTTTCGATGGTTCTCTCGTCTCTCTTGTTGACAATAAAAACATCCTTGGCCATAGCAAAAATGTCTTGGAAACCTCACATCGCAGCGGTTTCTAGGGCGACCTCAAAGAAACTGGAATTTTTATTTAGACTGCGAGACTTTTTT
Source organism: Trachelipus rathkii (assembly GCA_015478945.1). Classification (NCBI taxonomy): domain Eukaryota; kingdom Metazoa; phylum Arthropoda; class Malacostraca; order Isopoda; family Trachelipodidae; genus Trachelipus; species Trachelipus rathkii. The sequence continues at coordinate 495 of JABUQX010124023.1, read as the reverse complement.
CCTTTTTAATTACTCCAACTATACAACGGTCTATCCGTCATTGTATGAAGTACCCCTCTCATAACTGGGGTCCTCTGGTTTTACCGGCTTTTAGGTAGGGTCGAGTCAAAGGGTAAAAGGCTTATAAACTGTTCTGTACTTTCCAATTCACTTAACCGTCTATCCTTGCGGAGCGATGTTGAAGCTTTATCCCTTTTTATGGGTACCGCAGAGGCAAGTGATCGAGGGAGCTTACCACTCGCGTACCACCACCTTTACGAAAACCTCCTAGCACAAGGGGTGCTGTGCCTGCACATGAGTTTCGTGTTGACATTAGTAACTCCAGGCTTGTTCGCTACGGTGCTTTCTTCTTTCTAGTCACCTCTGCTGTGTAGAATTCTTTTCCATCTTCTGTGTTTCCTACTGAATTTAATCTCGCTCACTTTAAGGCCTGCGTCTGTGCTCATCTGCGATATCTGCGATAAATAGGGACAGTTATGATGAGTTTAACACCCC
>JABUQX010124022.1:35000-37106 GCA_015478945.1 Trachelipus rathkii | reverse complement strand
ATATTGCACGACGCCCATTTACCTCGGAACGTCCTCGTCATATAGTGGCGTTTCGTAAAAGCCCAAAATAAATGACTACTGCGTTTAGAATCCATTTTTTACGCTTAAAACGTCGTTAAGCGTAATATCGTTCCTTTAGTGACTTTTCATCGGAACCGTTTATAACTCAAAACTTTAATTCAAAATCGCTCTCCAAAAAGTCGACCTCTGAAAAAATTAAATTGTTTTTTTTTAAATTTTAACTTATTTACTTTCGACTTATAAACGGTTACAGAAATAAAACGTTCACTATAATATAATTTAATACCGCTTAACAAGTTCATCCCTGAAATTATGCCGTTTATTCGTTCGAGGTCGTTTATGGTACTCGAGAACGTCATTATATTATAGTGACGCCGAAGAGGAAACCCGGCCTCGATTTATCCCCTCCGAGGATCGTCTCGGTAATTACGAAACGTCACTATCGTATTTGAGGAAAAAAACAAAAAGTTTCACGGATAAAGTTATTGATGAAAATTTAGGGAAAAATTAAGAACATAGTAAAAATAAACAATTAATGCATATTGAATACCTAAATATCAATTCCTAATATAAATATCGACGTAAGAAATCTTAAAGGTCCCCACTTACGCTTCGATCGGGCCACAAAATAACGTAACCTTTTTACTTCTCGGGAAATGTTGCAAAATAAATTTTTCGTTTCTAAGCGAGTTTTTTTTTCCGAGGGCAAGTACTTTATATTATATATATATAATATATATATATATAATATATATTTATATATATATATATATATATATATATATATATATATATATATATATTATAGATATAGGTATGTATTTATATATATAGCCACAAACCAACTTTATATATATATAGATATATATATATATATAATTATATATAATATATATACTATATATTATAATATATATATATATATATATATATATATATATAGTGTTATGTTTAATGATGTTTTATTCGTAAAAAATGGATTCTAAACGCGTAGAGTCATTTATTTTGGGCTTTTACGAAACGTCACTATACGACGACGCCATTTCCTATAGGCCTTGAGCGATTTTTTGCTACATTTTTAAAATTAACGTAAAAAAATATTAAAGGTACCCTCCTACGGTTCACTCGGGGCACGAAATAACGTTACTCTCTACTTTTCGGGAGATGGGGCAAAATAAATTTTTTGTTCCTTAAGCGAGTTTTTTTCCCGAGAGAAACAAAAAAAAAATAATTACGGAATCTAGGATCCCAAGGAAATTACTTTAATAATAAGTTATTCACATATTGGATATTTATTTTTTCTTCGTTCTTAATTTTTCTTAAATTCTTAATTATTTATCATGATCTATACTATATTATTTATATTAATTTTTTTAGTTTAGTCTCCCCTAAATTCCATTTTCTACGTAAATAATTTTTAGGGGTAACTTTAAATTAAAAAAAATAATAAAAAAATATTGCACGGACGCCCCATTAACCGGACACGTCCTCGTCATATTATGACGTTTCGTTAAAAAGCCCAAAATAAATGACTCTACGCGTTTAGAATCCATTTTTACGTTAGAACGTTCGTAGCTTCAAAATAGTTCAATAGTGACGTTTCACGGAACCGTTTATAATCAAAAGGTCTTAAATCAAAAATCGCTCTCCAAAAAGTCGACATCTGAAAAAAATTGAAATTTTTTCTTCAAATGTCTAGAAGTGTAAGGCTCATAAACGGTACCAGAATAAAATCACTATAATAATAATAATAGCTTAACGAAGTTCATCCCTGAAATATGCAGTTTGATCGTTCTTAGGTGTTTTTTATGGTAACGAGAAACGTTATTATTATAAGTGACGCCGTAGAAGGAAACCCTGCCTCGATATTCCCCTCCGAGAATCGTCTCGGTAATTACGAAACGTCACTATCGTATTTTGAGGAAAAAAACGAGAAAAGTTCACGGATAAAGTTATGATGAAAATTTAGGAAAAATTTAAGAACATAGAAAAAAATAAACAATTAAAGATATGTGAATACCCGAATTATCAATCTTATATAAATATCGACGTAAAGAAATCTTAAAGGTTCCCACTTACGCTTCG
>JABUQX010124022.1:25000-27500 GCA_015478945.1 Trachelipus rathkii | reverse complement strand
GGTTCCTTAAGCGAGTTTTTTTCCTGAGAGAGAAACCAAAAAAAAATATAATATACGGAATCTAAGTCTTTAAAGAATTGCTAATAATAAGTTATTCACATATTGGATATTTATTTTTTCTTCGTTCTTAATTTTCTTAAAGTCTTAATTATTTATCATAATCTATACTATATTTATTTATATTAATTTTTTTATAGTTTAGTCTCTCCTAAATTCCATTTTCTACGATAAAAAAATTTAGGGGTAACTAAATTAAAAAAAATAATAAAAAATATTGCACGACGCCCATTTTACCTCGGAAACGTCCTCGTCATATAGTGACGTTTCGTAAAGGCCAAAATAAATGACTCTACGTTTTTAGAATCCATTTTTTACGCTTAAAACGTCGTTAAGCGTAATAATAGTTCCAATAGTACGTTCATCGGGCCGTTTATAACTACAAAAGGTCTAAATCAAAATCGCTCTCCAAAAAGTCGACTCGGAAAAAAATGAATTTTTTTTTCAAATTTTAATTATTCCTTCGACTTATAAACGGTAAAGAATAAACGTCACTTATAATAATAATTAATACGCTTATCGATAGTTCATCCCTGAAAATTGCCGTTTGATCGTTAGAGGTCGTTTTTATGGTAATCGAGAAACGTCATTATATTTTAGGTGAAGCCGTAGAGGAAACCCGGCCTCGATTGATCCCCTCCGAGGATCGTCTCGGTAATTATTAAACGTTCCGATTTTTGAGGAAAAAAATGAAAAGTTCACGGATAAAGTTTATGATGAAATTAGGAAAAAATTAAGAACATAGAAAAAATAAACAATTAATGATATGTGGATACCCGAATATCAATTCTTAATATAAATATCGACGTAAAGAAATCTTAAAGGTCCCCACTTACGCTTCGATCGGGGGACAAAATAACGTAACTTTTTACTTCTCGGGAGATGTACTTTTCGTTTTTTCCTCAAAATACGATAGTGACGTTTCGTAATTACCGAGACGATCCTCTGAGGGGATCAATCGAGGCCGGGTTTCCTCTACGGCGTCACTATAATATAATGACGTTTCCCGATTACCATAAAAACGACCTCGAACGATCAAACGGCAATATTTTCAGGGATGAACTATCGTTAAGCATATTAATTATTATTATTGTGACGTTTTTTCTGTACCATTTATAAGTCGAAAGTATAAGTTAAAATTTGAAAAAAAAAATTTCAATTTTTCCCGAGGTTGACTTTTTGGAGAGCGATTTTGATTTAAACCTTTTGAGTTATAAACGGTTCCGATGAAACGTCACTATTGGAACTATTATTACGCTTAACGACGTTCTATGCATAAAAAATGGATTCTAAACGCGTAGAGTCATTTATTTTGGGCTTTTACGAAACGTCGCTATAAGACGACGACGTTTCCGAGGTAAATGGGCGTCGTGCAATATTTTTTATTTTTGTTTTTTAATTTAGTTACCTCTAAAAATTATTTATCGTAGAAAATGGAATTTAAGGGAGACTAAACTATAAAAAAAATTAATATAAATAAATATAGTATAGATCATGATAAATAATTAAGACTTTAAGAAAAATTAAGAACGAAGATAAAAAAAATATCCAATATGTTAATAACTGATTATTATCAATTCTTTCCAGACTTAGATTCCATAATTTTTTTTTTTTTTGGTTTCTTTCGGGAAAAAAACTCGCTTAAGGAACAAAAAATTTATTTTGCACCATTTTCCGAAAAGTAGAGAGTGACGTTATTTCGTGCCCCGAGTGAACCGTAGAAGGGTGGTAAATGGGCGTCGTGCAATATTTTTTATTATTTTTTTTAATTTAGTTACCTCTAAAAATTATTTATCGTAGAAAAATGGAATTTAAGGGAGACTAAACTATAAAAAATTTAATATAAATAAATATAGTATAGATCATGATAAATAATTAAGAATTTAATAAAAATTAAGAACGAAGAAAAAATAAATATCCGATATGTGAATAACTTATTATTAGCAATGTTTTACAGACTTAGATTCCGTTTTTTTTTTTGTTAATAATTTTTTTTTTTAATTCTTAAAATTGAGATAACTCGCTTAGGGAACAAAAAAATTATTTTGCCCCATCTCCCGAAAAGTAGAGAGTAACGGGTATGTGCGTGCCCGAGTGAAACCGTAGGAGGTACTTTTAATATTTTTTACGTAATTTTAAAGTTTGTAGCAAAAATTGAACTATCGTTAAGCGATTAATTATTATTATAGTGACGTTATTCTGTACCGTTTATAAGTTGAAGGTATAAGTTAAAATTTGAAAAAAAAAAATTCAATTTTTTCGAGGTCGACTTTTTTGGAAAGCGATTTTGATTTAGACCTTTTGAGTTTATAAACGGTTTCGATGAAACGTCACTATTGAAACTATTATTACGCTTAACGACGTTCTAGGACGCAAAAAATGGATCTAAACGCGAGAGTCATTTATTTTGGGTTTTTACGAAACGTCAATATAGATGAGGTAA
>JABUQX010124022.1:0-20000 GCA_015478945.1 Trachelipus rathkii | reverse complement strand
TTAAGACTTTAAGAAAAATTAAGAACGAAGAAAAAAAATAAATATCCAATTTGTGAATAACTGATTATTATCAATTCTTTACAGATTTAGATTCCGTGATTATTTTTTTTTTTGGTTTATCTCGGGAAAAAATCGCTTAAACAACAAAAAAATTATTTTGCACAATCTCCCGAGAAGTAGAGAGTAACGTTATTTCGTTATTAATCGTTCCTTTAGTGACGTTTCATCGGAACCGTTTATAACTCGAAGGTCTAAATCAAAATCGCTCTCCAAAGAGTGCCCTGAGCATAGCGTAGGATGGTACCCTTAATTTTTTTCCGTTAATTTTTAAAGTGTACTATATTTATAATAATATAGGCTTTAAGCGATTTTTTGCTATAGATGTAGATAATTATTTCTATGTGGAAATTAGTGTTTTTGAGGCTTGTCTTCTTGCTAACAGCTGAAAGCAACATTATGAAATTTATAGAGAAGTTAAAACGTAGTACAGACTATAAAAATGTTAATTGTCAGCCCCTTACTTCTTGTACCTAGAAGGATATTTTCCTTTAAAATTGTTAATTTGTAAATTTTTTTTGAAATAAAAATAAATATATCGGAAATGGCCACTTTGGTGCTAATGAAATAATTTATAATTTCAACCTGCTAGGTTCTACAGTTTTGAATATATAAACATGGCAACATGGCATTTTCAACCTAGGCATGCTATTTTCTGGCCTAAATTCCGTGTTTTTTTATTTTCGGTGGAAAAAAATTCTAAAGGGAACAAAGAAGTAAAATTTTGGCACAAATCTATAATAAAGGGAACGTTTTTTTTGTGCTAACGCCTTAGCATAGGATTCCTGAAATTGGATTGTTGATGCTTGTTTTCTTGCTACCAGCTGAAAATTGGGAAGAGAAAGAAATTATACTAGGTTTTGTTTTTCTCCGAAGGATAGTGTTAAATTCACAAAGATCTCCTATCTTCGATTTGAGGAAACAACCATTTTTTATATTCGCCCTTCGTATATTGGTTTTAAAAAAGTTCGTGAATTTAACATTTTTATTACTTAAATTTTCAAGTGGGCTTTGTTTAATTATCTATGAGATTCATTTTATTGTTTTACATAAAATCGCACATTGCTTTCAGATGTGACAAAACATTTCAAGTAAAAATATGCGTTTAAACATAAATTTTTTAATAAGTTTAATTTCATAGAAACAATTAAAAAAAAAGGATCTAAAATATTAAATACAGTACATTTATATTCAATGAAGGAGCCAAAAATTGACGTTTTCAGAGCTAGAAATTGGGAAATAAAAAGCCGAAAGTGTATATGAGTTTATTTTAACAATATAGAGTATTGAAATAAATCAAAATTCAAAAAAATGCATTGAAGAATATTTTTTTTATTAAGGACTATTCGTTAAGTCTTGACAATTTTTATCTTAAGCGTTATTTGCTTCCATTTCTTTTAGCTCTTTCAAAAATTCTTTCAGTTTCGATTTGCTCAAAATAATTTCTTTAAATCTTTTTACTTTAGTCGCAAGTATATCATTTTCTTCTTCAAGAACTCGCCTCGATTTATTCAATCTTTTCTTTTTTTCTCGCCGTTCCACAGGCGTTAAACGACAGCTCCTAAATACATATTTATAACGTGGATGGGGTGCGGCATAGCTTCGCTTCGCATTTGCTCCCTCGTTACGATGATCGTTGTTTCGATGTGAACTACTTAAAATGGAGTTTCTAGGATTTGAGCTTAAAGACGAACGTGCAACGGGTGAAATACTGAGAGTTCCGTTTGCAATTTGGTGCTCGAAATTAAAATTTACAATAGGGCCTAAAATACGTGCGCAAGCGCTAATCTGTGTCACATTCAAACACACGGGCTTTAAACTCGTGTCTTGACCACTCCCAGGAATTCTGACGAGTGAAAGTTCTGGTTTCCCTATTTCAAATGGAGGGGCCATTTCTATTTTTCAGTTCAAGGAAGGATTACACTACCTTGCGGGTTTAGTAAAGAGTGTAACTATTTGCCATTATATTTTGAAGTTTTTAAAGATTTGAAACCACCTTTTTTTATCTGCAGAAAAAATAGTGTTAATGTATATATATATATATATATATGCGTATTCTTTATAGTACTTTTATTGATTAACGTAACTTTTTATTATATATATATATAATATATATATATTAATATATATATATATATATAATATATATATATATATATATATATTATATAATATATATATATATATAATATATATGCTTGCATATGCATTTGTATGTATATAAAAATTTCAATAAAAAACTTTGTATTAGCACCTTACAAGAGCTCACAAATAACTGATAATGATATATTTTTTATTGAGATGGTGTCAAAAATTATTGCTGATGATACGTTAATTTTGATTATCATACAAAAAATAGCTCTATTGTATTAAATTGTAAACTTTAAATTTATTAAAACGAAAAATGTTATAAAAAGTATCTTAAATATTATATATATATATATATATACAAGAGCTCACAAATAACTGATAATTATGGGTTTGTGCCAAAAATTTAAATTGATTGTTCCTTTTAGAAATTTTTTCCACCAGAGATAAAAAAAACACGGAATTTAGGCCGTAAACTAGCATGCCTCCTTACAGTAGGTCATAAATAATTGATAGATTGAAATTGCATTTACGCATGACCATTATCTTTTTTTCTTGGATTTTTTAAAATTCACCAGGTAACGTTCCCTTTATTGCGATTTTATTATGCGTTTTGTCACAAATTTTATCTTCTTGTTCCCTTTATTAAAAAATTAGGCCAGAAATTTTCCGGTGAAAGATGCCCTATTGACAGACTTATGTATTCAAACCTGAATATTTAGTGTTCGAAGACCCAGCACCACTCTGCGAACAGGTGCGCACCCCACTAGAAGAGAAATTTTTTTTTTCAGGGGAGAAACCGAAAACTTCAATAACTCATGAATAATTTGAGATATCGTAAAACTAAAATCAGTTGTAGGGTCCTTAGGTACTCCTTATTAGTTTGCGTGTGTATAGGGGGTTCCTGGGATAAGTTTCAAAATTTCCGGAAAAAAAACCCTAAGTGTTCCCCTTTGCGTAAGGTGGTGGAACAAAAAACCGTTCCCTTTATTATGGGTTTGTGCCGAAAAGTTAAATTGATTGTTCCCTTTAGAAATTTTTTCCACCAGAGAAAAAAAAACATGGAATTTAGGCCGTAAACTAACATGCCTCCTTACAGTAGGTCATAACTAATTGATAGATTGAAATTGCATTTACGCATGACCATTATTTTTTTTTCTTCGAATTTTTAAAATTCACCAGGTAACATTCCCTTTAGTGCGATTTTATTATGCTTTTTGGCACAAATTAGATCTTCTTGTTCCCTTTATTAACAAAGAATTTAGGCCGTAAATTTCCCGGTGAAAGCTGCCATATTGACAGGCTTATATTTTCAAACCTGTATATTTAGAGTTGGGAGGCCCAGCACTACTCTGTGACCGGGTTCGCACCCCATTAGAAGAGAATTTTTTTTTCGGGGGAGAAACCGAAAACTTCAATAACTCAGGAATAATTTAAGATAACGTAAAACTAAAATCAGTTGTAGGGTCCTCAGGTACCCCTCATTAGTTTGCGTGGGTATAGGGGGTTCCTGGGATAAGTTTCAAAATTTCCTGAAAAAAAACCTAAGTGTTCCCCTTTGCGTAAGGTGGTGGAACAAAAAACCGTTCCCTTTATTATGGGTTTGTGCCGAAAATTTAAATTGATTGCAAAATCTATCATACTTAGAATAATTAAAAGGTTTACGAATAAGTAACAACGTGGGTAAGTGTCTACAACAAACTACAATTTTAACTTGCTAGGTCATACAGGTTAAAAAATATAAGCCTGTCGATAATACTATGGCAATCTTACACTTTTGGAAATTTTCCCGATCGAAATTCTTTGTTAATAAAGGGAACAAGAAGATCAAATTTGTGTCAAAACGCATAATAAAATCGCACTAAAGGGAACGTTACCTGGTGAATTTTAAAAATTCGAAGAAAAAAAAATAATGGTCATGCGTAAATGCAATTTCGATCTTTCAATTAGTTATGACCTTCTGTAAGGAGGCATGCTAGTTTACGGAATAAATTCCGTGTTTTTTTTATCTCTGGTGGAAAAAATTTCTAAAAGGAACAATCAATTTAAATTTTCGGCACAAACCCTTAATAAAGGGAACGGTTTTTTGTTCCACCACCTTACGCAAAGGGGGAAACACTTAGTGTTTTTTTCTGAAAATTTTGAAACTTATTCCACGAACCCCCTGTACCCCCGCAAACTAATGAGGAGTACCTGAGGACCCTACAACTGATTTTAGTTTTACGATATCTCAAATTATTCCTGGGTTATTGCCACGTGTTGCCACCATGTTTATATATTCAAAACTGTAGGACCTAGCAGGTTGAAATAATAAATTACTGTGGTGCTTACTACGTTGTGCTATTTCCATCTCTTTGGTTATTCCGAGTATGATAGATTTTGGATTTCTTTATATCAAAAGGAATAAATTTATGCTTGTATATTGTTATATTTTTTTTTATATATAAATGGGGTGTAGCGCTATTTTTATTATATCGTCTTCGATTTCTAGATAAATAAAAACTATTTTGAAAGAAAGAAATAGCGAAGGCGAAATATATTTATAATCGTGGATTGTTAAAAAAAATAGATTATAATTAACAATATTATCGTAAAAATTGTTTTATTTAAGAAAAATAAAAAATTCTTATCGTTGAAAAAGTAATGAATGTAAGCAATTTTTATATTTATATTCATTTTATCATTTTTTATTCAAACCAATAATTTTTGATTGATCACCCGTAAAACATTCATTTATATTTGCTTTCTTTATAGTTAATGTATTAAATATCTATAAAACAATAAAAAATATTTTCGATTTTTTATGCCTTTACAATTTTAAGATATTCATGAATTTTCGATAATTTTAAAATACAAAAAGTATTTTCTCGAAATCCGAAGCATCTTCAAAAGCTGATCGACGAATCACGCTAGGCGACGCAATTTGGATCTATTACTTCGTTACCATACGCTTAACTTTACTCGGCAACGCGAAGTCCAAGATTCTATTAGTATTTTATTTGTTTTCTCGACAAAAACTCGCTTAGGGAACGAAAAAATTATTTTGCCCCAACTCCCGAGAAGTCGAAAATAACGTCATTTTGTGCCCCGATCGGAGCTTAAGGGGAAAACTCTTGAGATTTTTTCACGTTAATTTTTAAAGTGTTCTTTAGAAGACCCGACACCCTTGGAAAGTAACGAAGTAGGTCTAAGCACCATACAGCTGCTTTTAGTTTCTTGATATTTGAAACCGCTTCGAAAAATGCTCGACGGATCGCGATAGGTGACCGCAGTTTTGATCTATTACTTCTTTACCACACGCTTAACCTTACAGGGCAACGCAAAGTCCAAGATTTTGTAATTTTTTTTTTTGGCTTCCTCGAGAAAAACTCGCTTAGGGAACGAAAAAATTATTTGGCCCCAACTCTCGAGAAGTCGAAAGTAACGTTATTTGGTGCCCTGATCGGAGCGTAAGGGGGAAGGAACACTTGAGAATTTTTTACGTTAATTTTCAGTGTTCTTTAGAAGGCCCGACACCCCACGGAAAGTAATGAGGGGTGTATAAGCACTTTCCAGATACTTTTAGTTTTACGATATCCGAAGCCGCTTCGAAAAAAATGATCGACGGATCGTGAAAGGCGACCGCAGTTTCGATCTATCACTTCGTTAAAACAAGCTCAACCTTACTCGGCTACTGGAAGACCTAGATTCCGTAACTTTTTTTTCGGTTTCCTCGAGAAAAACTCGCTTAGGGAACGACAAATTATTTGGACCCATTTCCCGAGAAGTCGAAAGTAACGTTATTTCGTGCCCCGAACAAGGAAGGAACCCTATGAATTATATCACGTTAATTTTCAAAGTGTTCTTCATATTCCAGTTTAATTTATTTTTTTCACAAATTATATTCCAGACACGTTCGTTTTGATTATTAACCAAAATTTATATGATCAACTCACGAATATCAAAATTAGACACGAAGATGTGGCGGCATTAGCTTCTTTTAATAAAAGAGAAATGAAAATAAAAAATTTTTTAAACAATTTTTATTAGCATGAGAAAAATAATAGTGTATAACATTATTTTAAAAAAATAGCAAACGTAGAGTGACAACAGCTCGTGAATTTTCAAAAAACTTGCTCCGTTTGTGGCAAAGGCCTGCTGAAACTAAATATCCTAGCTTTTATTCAATATTTTTTGGCAGTTTTTTTCGAAAACGCTGAAAACCCTTACTGTTAATACATGGAATATTTTCATTTCGCCGAGCTGTCGAGATTCGATTTCCGTTTGAATTTCTCTGATTGTTCTGTTCGCCTAAGAAGCACCTCGTTGTGCGTTTAAATTAACTATGACACCCTAGCAGCGAAAACTCTCTTTTATAGGTGAAAAGTGTCACGTCAGCTTTATTTGTTATGATTATTAAGCAAAAAGTAATTCGAAAAACAAAATATTCCAATTTAATTAATTTAAACAAATCCATTGTTCTATTGTAATTCGATGTTGCTTAGCTGACATATTATATTCAAAATACATTTTAAAAGCTTGAATTTTTTTGATTATTAAGCAAAACATATTGAAAAAAACAAATATCGCAATTTATTTAAATTTTGCTTAGTTGACAAATTAAATTAAAATATTTTTTTATACTATTACTAGCGAAAATAAGTTTATTTAATCAAAAATCGCTTACGTGACAAATTAAATTCGAAATATATTAAATATTAATTTTTTTTGATTAGCGAGCAAAAAGTATTTTAACAAAAACAATAATAATATTATTTAGTCAAATATCGCTTACGTAACAAATTAAATTCTAAATATATTAAATATTATTTTTTTTTTGATTATCAAGCAAAATGTATTTTTAAAAACACGAAAATAATTTTGTTTAATCAAATATCGCTTACGCGACAAATTAAAATCGAAACTTATAAATATTGATTTTTTTTGTTTATCAAGCAAAAGCATTTTAACAACAACGAAAATAATTTTACTTTATCAAATATCACTTACGTGACAAATTAAATTCTAAATATATTAAATATTAATTTTTTTTTGATTATCAAGCAAAATGTATTTAAAAAAAAGCAAACATTATCAATTTTTTATAGATTAGTCTCCCTAAAATTCAATTTTCTACGAAATATAAATTTTAGAGGTAACTAAACAAAAAGAATTTAAAAAAATAACGTACAACGCCCATTTCCCTTATGTATACCTGAATATCAATTCTTTATAGACTTATATTCCGTAATACTTTTTTTGTTTGCCCTCGAAAAAAAACTCGCTTATGGAACGATAAAATTTATTTTGCATCATCTCCCGAGAAGTAAAAATGTAACGTTATTTCGTGCCCCGATCGAAGCGTTGATGAAAATTAATTTTTAAGACTAAGGGGGGGGGACCCTAAAGATTTCTGAGCGTCAATATTTATAATGTACTATATATATTATTATTTTTTTATAGTTTAGTCTCCCAATTTTTTTTCAAATTTGACTTTAGACCTTCGACTTTCATAAACGCACGAAGAAACGTCACTATGTACACGAATATTACCGCTTAACGATAGTTCGTCCCTGAAAATATTCCGTTTGGTTGTTGAGGTCGCATTTATGGTAATCGAGAACGTCATTATATTATAGTGACGCCGATGAGGAAACCCGGCCTCGATTAATCCCCTCCGAGGATGGTCTCGGTAATTACGAAACGTCACTATCGTATTTTGAGGAAAAAAAACGAAAAGTTCACGGATAAAGATATGATGAAAATTAGGAAAAATTAAGAACATAGAAAAAAAACAATTATATGATCGGAATAAAAAACTCGCTTAAGGAACAAAAAATTTTTTTTGCACCGGGCGTCGTGCAATATTTTTTTTTTTTTAATTTTATTACCTCTAAAAATTATTTATCGTAGAAAATGGAATTTAAGGGAGACTTAGCTAAAAAAAAATATTATTTTAAATAAATATATTGCACTTTAAAATTTAACGTAAAAAAAATCTTAAGGGTACCCTCCTACGGTTCGCTCGGCGCACGAAATAACGTTACTCTCTACTTCTCGGGAGATATTTACCCGAGAAACCAAAAAAAAAAAAATAATTACGGAATCTAAGTCTGTAAAGAATTGATAATAATCAGTTATTCACATATTTGATATTTATTTTTTTTCTTCGTTCTTAATTTTTCTTAAAGTCTTAATTAATTATCATCATCTGTAGCAAAAAATCGCTTAAAACCTATAGAAAATAGGCGTCGTGCGTTTTTTTAATTATTTTTTGTTTAGTTACCTCTAAAAAATATTTTTCGTAGAAAACTGAATTTAAGGGAGACTAAATTATAAAAAATAATATTATATATAGTACACTTGCCCTCGAAAAAAAACTCGCCTTAGGAACGAAAAATTTATTTTGCAACATCTCATGAGAAGTAAAAACTTACGTTATTTTGCGCACCGATCGAAGCGTAAGTGAGGACCTTTAGGATTTCTTTACGTCGATATTTAGGTAAAGAATTGATATTCAGGTATTCACATATCATATAATTGTTTTTTTTAAGCATGTTATTTTCCCGAGAGAAACCAAAAAAAAAATTACTCAATCTAAGTCTGTAGAGGATTAATAATAATCAGTTATTCACATATTGGATATTTATTTTTTATCTTCGTTCTTAATTTTTCTTAAAGTCTTAATTAATTATCATCATCTGTAGCAAAAAAATCTCTTAAAGCCTATATAAAATAGGCGTCGTGCGTTTTTATTTAATTATTTTTTGTTTAGTTACCTCTAAAAATTAATTTTCGTAGAAAACTTAATTTAGGGGAGGCTAAATTAAAAAAAAAATAATATATATAGTTCACTTGCCCTCGAAAAAAGACTCGCTTAAGGAACGAAAAATTTATTTTGCAACATCTCCCGAGAAGTAAAAGGTTAGGTTATTTTGTGCCCCGATCGAAGCGTAAGTGGGAACCTTTAAGATTTCGTTACGTAGATATTTATATAAAGAATTGATATTCAGGTACTCACATTTTTCCTAATTTTCATCATACCTTTATCCGTGAACTTTTCGTATTTTTCCTCAAAATACGATAGTAACGTTTCGTAATTACCAAAACGATCCTCGGAGGGGTAAATCGAGGCGGTTTCCTCTACGGCGTCACTAAAATATAATGACGTTTTCTCGATTACCATAAAAACGACCTCAACGATCAAACGGCAATATTCAGGGACGAACTATCGTTAACGTTTATTTTAAATAGTATAAGAGTACGTATTCTGTACCGTTTATAGGATCGAAGGGTCTAAGTCAAAATTGAAAAAAGAAATTCTCAAACTTTTCCCCTGAGGTTGACTTTTTGGAGAGCGATTTTGAATTAGACCTTTCGAGTTATAAACGGTTCCGATGAAACGTCAATATTGGAAAGATTATTATATATATATATATATATATATATATAATATATATAATATATTATATATATATATATATATATATATATATATATATATATATATATATATATATATATATTATATATATTATATATATATATATATATATATATCTACATTATTAATATATATATATATATATATATTATATATATTATATATATATATGATTTCTTGTTCCCTTTTTTAACAAATATTTAGGCCGGAAATTTCCCGGTGAAAGATGCCTTATTGACATTCTTATATTTTTCAAACCTGTATATTTAGAGTTGGGAGGCCCAGCACTACTCTGTGACTGGATGCGCACCCCACTAGAAGAGAAATTTTGTTTTTTTTGGGGGGTAAACCAAAAACTTCAATAACTCAGGAATAATTTGAGATATCGTAAAATTAAAATCAGTTGTAGGGTCCTTAGGTACTCCTCATTAGTTTGCGGAGGTACAGGGAGTTCCTGGGAAGAGTTTCAAAATTTCCGGAAAAAAACCCTAAGTGTTCCTCATAACTAATTGCATTTACCTATGACCATTATTTTTTTTTCTACGAATTTTTAAAATTCACAAGGCCTCGGATATCGAAAAACTAAAAGCAGCTGTATGGCGCTTAGACGCCTCTCGTTACTTTCCGAGGGTGTCGGGCAATCTAATGAACCATTTAACACGTGACGTAAAAAAATCTCAAGAGTTCCCCCTTACGCTCCGATCGCGCCGCGAAACAACGTTACTTTTTACTTCTCGGGAGATGGGGAAAAATAAATTTTTAGTTCCCTAAACGAGTTTTTTCGATTAAAAACAAAAAAAAATAATTACGAAATACAAGACTTCTCTTAGTACAGCATGGTTAAGCGTGTCGTGAGGAAGTAATAGTTCGAAACTGCAGTCACCTATCGCGATCCGTCGATCAATTTTCGAAGCGACTTCGGTTATCGAAAAACTAAAAGCAGCTTGAATGTGGTTAGACGCCCCTAGTTACTCTCCGAGGGTGTCGGGCCTTCTTACCAAAACTCTGAAATTTAACGTAAAAAATCTCAAGGGTCCCTCTTTACGCTCCGATCGTGCCACGAAATAACGTTACTTTTTAATTCTCGGGAGACGGGGAAAAATAAATTTTTCGTTCCCTAAGCGAGTTTTTTTCAATGCTGCAATGTAACGCCATCCGGGTTCTCGAAAGTTAGAACTTTCACAGACCTCGAATTCACAATTAAGGTTAGAAGTAACAATCTCTTACCGATTTCGAGCTAATATCGATAGGCCGGACCCCTTTTTAAGGCGCTTGTTCCATTTTAAGTGCGCTACCTTAGCGGGAAATTCCTACATAAACTGTGATCTTAGAAAATCCATAGTACTGTCAGTTATTGACTCTTCTAATGAATATAAATGCAATCTATATAATATTTTATAGACATTGTTTAATACTTTTTCATTTTAATAAATTAGAAGTTTGCAATTTTAATACAATAGAGCTATTTTTGTGTGATAATCAATATTAACGCATCATCAGCAATAATTATTTTCACTACTACAATAATATTTATCATCATCAGTTATTTGTGAGCTCTCGTAAGGTGGAAACGAAATTAAAAACTGTTTCTTCTTAATAGTTTTATAATAAAAAGTACGTAAATCAATAAAAGAACTGTAAAAGATATTTTGTCACCATTTTTATTAATTAAATGTTTTATACAATTTTAATAGAATAGTTCTAATTTTGTTTGTAAGTAAATCAATATTAAGGAATCATCACCAATATTTTTTAACATATATATATATATATATATATATATATATATATATATATATATATATATATATATATATATATATATATATATATATATATATATAATATATATTTTTATATATATATATATATTATATATATATATATATATATATATATATATATATATATATATATATATATATATATATAAGTATCTATCTTACCATCGATAATATCGATATTTCGAACCCATGTTTAAAGCTCAAGTGCCATTTTAAGTGAGCTCCCTTAGCGAGAAATTACCACGTAATTTAATATATTGTTCAGGAATGTGAAATTGGTTACTTCCAATGCGAAAAGAGCGGCCAGGTGGTGCGCAGCGCAAATACGTAATGCCCCCGATCTAAGTATATACGCGGTTCTTGAAGGTTAAAACTTTCCGACACCTCGAATTTTTTAATTTTCAGATATCGTGTTTTTTGAAGGAGTTTTTTATTATCATAATTGTTAGAGGATGAAATTTCGGGGTGTCAGAAAGTACTAACCTACGAGAACTATGGATGACATTAGATCGATTACATTACGTATTTGAGCTGTGTTCCGCATGACCGCTCTTTTCGCATTGGAAGAAATTAATTTAACATCCCTGAACAATACCCCGATCTGCGTAAGAATTTCTCGCTAAGGTACCGCACTGAAAAAAACAAGCGCGTACTTAAGGGTCCGACGTAACTCGAAAATGGTAAGAGATAGATATTTCTTTCCTTCGTATTTGGGATTAGCTTGCGCAAATTGTTAGGCGGGTGTAAAATCGAGGCTTACAATCCCAATAAGAGTAAAGTAAGAAAATGTCATTTTTTTATGATAAAATCAATGTTATAACGAAATAAAAAGTTATTTAAAATATTAAATAAAATGCTTTTATATTCATATGAAAGGCTCCTTCATTGAAAATAAATGTATTTTATTTAATATTTTAGATACTTTTTGCAACTTTTTTTTCTATAAAATTATTCTTATTAAAAAATTGATGTTTTCTTAATTTCCTCTCATTGGGATCGTAGGCCTCGATTTTCCACACGTCTAACAATTTGCGCGAGCTAATTCCGAATGAAGGACAGAAGTTTCCATCTCTTACTTCTTTCGAGTTAATATCGGTAAGTCGGCCCCCGTTTAACGGGCTTGTTCCATTTTCAGTGCGCTAGGTGAAATTTCATAGGAACTAATATAACTCGATGGTCTAGGTTCTAAACCTTATAAAAAAATTGCACTTGAAAAAAAATTCAGAAATTATTTTTCACCATTTTACACTCAGCAGATCGACCTATTTTAGTTCCCGATGAATTGTCACTGTAAGAATTATTAATGCATTTATTGATATTTTATACATTAAAAAAATGATGTTCGACCGAAACAATCAACAATAAAACGCGCCCCTATATTATGTTAAAATTTTTCGCATCTATCCTAGATTTTGAAATCGCGATAGAAATAGTAACGTTACAGAATTTTAGAAATGCCTTACTGTTGAACATCTTTCTTTTAAATTATCACAAATATGAAAGAAAACATTATCATCTATTATGTTTCATATGAGTAAGCGCACAATTGAAAGGATTTATATTTTATATCGCATTATTACTAACACGCCTTAATTTTTCAGGCCTGCGAAATGGAAAACCATAACTTTCGAACGGAGGCCTGCAGCTTTGGTGGAACCGGAAAACGTCCACGAGGCCCAGAAGACAGTGGTGTTTCATTATGCAAGAAACCTCGGTAGGTGTTGTGAGTTAAATAAAGTGAAATAATTATCTAGTTATGAATAGATGGAACAAAAATTAAAATCTAAAACTGAATGTAAGAACAGTTGTGTTTTGTGAGGAAATTGCTAAAGGTGTTGATGGTATAGAATTAAATATCGTAAGGTATATCCATTAACTCTAAATATACCTCATAAATAAGAAATATATATATTAGAAAAAGTCAATGACGGTATTGATTATGGTATTAGTAGTTCATCTACCTCTATAGATGCTAAATCTTTATTTAAAGATAGTTTATATGAACAATTATCTAGTTTGAATGATGGAACAAAAACTTTAATAAATGCAACTTATGTTGGGAAATGGTAGCTTTGTTAGTTACTATTATAATAAACACTTACTTAGCTGAAGTTTCAAATATTATTTGCTATTGTATTTCCAGCTATCGTTGAGGGCAAAAGATGGCAACACCGTTGAAAAATTGAGAAAACTTTATATTTTAGAGGTAATGTAATGTCAAACTTTTTTGGTTAATGATTAATAACATTCATGAACTATAAATAAATACCGAATGTTAATAATTAATATATATTTACCTATTATTATATACCATTTTGGTAATACTTTAGTATTACTAGCTTATATGTAAATACATATTAATTCTCATGTGATATTTTATACTTAGTGATTGCTATAATGGACGTACTCATCTAACGTCATACATAGATAAACCTCGAATATTTAAAAAAATTTTTTTAAAAAAAGCCAATATATTATATATTCCTACTATTTGGAACATATTCCTAATCACAAATGGAATTTCTATTATCTATTCAATATAGAGTATTGCTACTAAAATATAATAAATTAATTAGAACCCAGTGATGCTAGTTATATAATATAGAATGGTCTCAGTACGTTTCTATATCACTTTATAACTTATTAGTAACAACGCTATATAGGAGAGATGCTAACCTATTATATTAAATGGATTACAATAAAAATTTATAATTGCTGTATTAATATACATAATAATAACATTGATTTAATCTTAATCTTATTATCTTATATTTAGTTACTTATCTATATAAGTATATTATATATTTATATTATTTATATAAATAAGTAGATGTATTATATTTAGATATATTAATAGTGATATAAATTAAGATATACTTTAATAAATTAAGATTAATATTTCAATACAAGATATTTTTCAAATAATCCATTTAAAAGTATATAGGTATAGTGTCGTATTATATGTTATACTATTATATAGTACTAAGTATATATTATATTATATATATATAGAGGTTAGATGAGTATACTAGTCAATGCGACTATGAACCTCCTAATTCTTCTACGCAGACAATTTTAACTACTTTTAACCATGCTCGGAAATGGGGAAAAGGCGAGTGCAAGCATTTGCCTCAAAACGACGGAAGGAACCATTAAGAGCACCTATAGAACCAACAGACCCGCCACAAAACCGGAAGCTTCTGACTCAAAGTAAGAAATAAATTTATAATTATTATTATTATCTATATTTATTCTTCTATATACATAATAATTTTAAAAATGTAATTTGCGTCTACCTATTTTTTTCAACCTTTTTTCATCACAACCTTTTTCTTGCTTGTTTTAGTCCATTAATTATTATCTTATTCTTGCTTGCCCGCACTCAGCGAACAAGCTCGGTTGGTTAAGATTAAGAGATGCGTGGCATTGATGCTTGTTTTTTTATGAATAAACTAACGTTTGTCGCATTAAAAGTACTTATTGTGAAATTTCATAGGAACTAATATAACTCGATGGTCTAAGTCCTAAACCTTATAAAAAATTGCACTTGAAAAAAAATTCAGAAATTATTTTTCACCATTTTACACTCAGCAGATCGACCTATTTTAGTTCCCGATGAATCGTCACTGTGAGAATTATTAATGCATTTATTGATATTTTATACATTAAAAAAAAATGATGTTCGACAGAAACAATCAACAATAAAACGCGCCCCTATATTATGTTAAAATTTTTACGCATCTATCCTAGATTTTTAAATCGCGATAGAAATAGTAACGTTACAGAATTTTAGAAATGCCTTACTGTATTAATCAATAACATTAATTAAAATTACATCAATAACACTAATAACATTGAATTATTCCATCACGTGATCACTTGGTTAGCACTAATTATCATTATTAATCACTAGATTGCTATTTAGAACACATATGTTGGGCGGTGGCGTCAGCTGCAGGTATTTTAATACGTTAATCCACCGCTGTGCAAGAGAAGGCGAAAAAAAACTGTAGGATGTTCCGAGCCACAAGCCTTTTTAATCGAGAGTCCATGTTGAGAAGACTAGTCTGTATTCTTGGATGTCGAGGGTTGTACAATACTTCTATTGATATAATGTATCAATATTCAAGCCAAAAAGAATCCTGTTTTTTTGTCTTTGCGTCATAATTATATTTTCAAAAGAACACGCTAACCAAATAAACATTTGTTACTTCCACAGTTTTCTAAAATTGACGCCTGGATTAATATTAATTTTTACTTAACTTTCTAAAATTTTCAAATTAATGTGGCGAAAATATTTTAATTCGATTATTTTTCAAAGACTCTTCTGCCCTTTGGAAGCGATCACTTTCTTTTCACTTAATTTCTCCATTCAATTTCCGTTTCCGAGAGAGCACTTCACGTCTCTTCAGCATTCCTTCCTCCTTCTTAGATGTTTTCCCTGCTCCCTTCTTTCTGTTCCCTCCAGTTGCAAACACGTCTTGACCCAACGACACCCAAGAATTATACTATATATATATCATATATATATATATATATATATAGTAATATTATATATATATTATATATATATATATATATATATATGTAGTATAGGATATATATGATACGTATACTATATATATTATATATATATACTAATATATATATATAGGTTATCATAATAGTTAGTATTTATAGATGACGAGAGAGAGAGAGAGAGAATTAATTAAAAATTGCAAGTGAAGGCAACAATATGACGGGCACGAAGCATGCAGGCGGGCTAGGCCTCACGTAACATTCAGTTGGCAGCGTATACGGATTATATGTTCTATTTTCAGCTACGCCGGACGTGTACCTAGGAAAGTTTAAGGATGGTTATGGCTGGCGTGCAAAGCCATGAAATAGTTCCATTTTTGAGTTTTTTTATTTATTTTAATTTTTTTAGCATTAATGTTTTCTTATGGTTTTTTATTATATTAACATTTTTTATATTTTTTATTTGTTCTTTCTATTTTATTAATTTGCTTCTTAACAAATAATGATAGGGCAATGCCCTACCCAGCCTATCCCTTTACTACGCTATATATATGTACTATATATATATATATAATATATATATACTATTATTTATAATATCTATATATATATACTACTATATATACTATATATATACTGATATATCATATATTATATATATATATATACTATATATATAATATTATTTATATATAGTATATAAAGTTGTTTAAGGCGAACCCTATTCAACATATTAAATGAAGCTTATTGCCAAAACAACTCGTGAAGAAATAAAAACACATAAACTCACGTATACATGAATATACGTAGTATGATGCAAAAACAATTTAAAACGTGTTATTTCAGCACATACAACACGTATGTCATTGACAATGTGTGACAAGAATTTAGAGGAAAAGTCAAATCTTATATTATATACTATATATATAGTATATATTATTATTATATTATACTATATATATATATATATATATATATATATATATATATATATATATATAGTATACTATACTATATAGTATATATATATATATACTTATACTATTAGTATATCACATTCAAAAAGCATTAATGACTTTGCCGTTCCACGCTTTTGGAATTTATTTTTTGTTCGCGTTGAATTTCCGAACCTATTTTAAGTTAGCAATAGCCACGAGTAGAGAGGGAAGTGTTTTGTGCGAAGAGGTCCCTTATCGATCCTCCATCATTGCAGGAGATAATTTAATAGTCAGGATCTGAGCGTGGGTCTTCTTTCATCTCTCAGCTGAATGCTGAAATTAAGTTTCTTTGCGTTATCCCTTTCGAGACTGCTTTGAAGGGACTCGGAGGACATTCATTAGCGGATTAAGGGAAAGCACAGAGATTAAGAAGCATGAAAAAATTAGGTTTGCAGGTTTGGTGGAAATGGTAAGAAGGACGCTTTGATGAAACTTGATGAAGGGAAACAGAAAGCCAAAAACAAGGATTACAATACCAACATGAATACAGGTTAGGAAGCTTAATTGAATAAGTATCGACTCAAATTTAGAAACGTAGAATGTGCGGATCGTTAAATTGCAGCATATTTTGTCTTAGGCGGTGGAGGGAGAAAATGTTGATAATGCTGTTAATTATAATTTTTGTGTGAGCTTAGTTTGACGCGTCACTAAACTATAACAAAAGACGAATCATAGTTACATTCAGCCAACATTATATCGGTGAAAAAGCAGGTTTTCAAAAATCATTCGCGACTGATTTTCAAATATATCGCGAATGCATCATAACAAAAAAACGGGTAAAATAGATGGCCAAGAAGATGAATAGATAGGAAACATCATATACTATATATATAATATATATATATTATATTTATATATATATATACTATAATATATATACTTATTATAATATACTATATATTATATACTATATATATACGCTATATATATACTATAGTATACTATATATATATATATAGTATATATAAATATATCATATATATATATCATTATATGATATATATCATATTATACTATATATATATATATCATATATATATATATTATATATATATATATACTAGTATAACTATATACGTATATTATACTATATACGTATAGTAGTATATGTACGTATATATATACTATATATATATATATAAGGGGGGATGATGTAGGTGTGTTTGTGTGTGTTTTACTTTCATGTCAGATTTCTGATTTCTTATATACGCACCACACATTAAACATTTGAAAACGGCTTGTCATCGTGCGCTTGACATATTGCTTTATCTCATCTCAAAAACCTGGGAGCTGATCTAAAGTCCTTTTTACGTTTCTACATCGCGTTAATCCAATCGAAGTTAGCCTATGGTTGCGTAGTATATGGTCAGGTCTTCACAACTCTACTACGCCTGCTAAACCCCATACAAAGCGAAAAAATGCGTATCTACACGGAAGCCTTCCGATCCTTCCCCTGGGTGAACCTCTAAGTTGAGTCCAATGTAATGCAGCTCTCCCTGCGAAGAGAATATATCATGTATATACACTGCCCAAGATATCTTCGCTTTCAAACCCCAATACTGTCTCCACTGAATCCACCTTACGAGGCATTTACAAACACAGTTTAAAGCATTATTTACTTCCACAACATTCCTTTGCAAAAAGTGCTTTCTCTTATGATTGAAGGGTATAACACCTTGGCTATTTCCAGCTCCCTCCATTTGCCTGGTCCTGCCATTCATTTTTCTGAATCCAGCCACCCTGCCGCATTGTTAGAGGCATCATTCTTTTCTCACGTTCTGGCAATTCACGGTGGATCCATTCCAGTGTTTACCGATACGTCATGGGATGATTACAACCTCTCCCACAACATCCCCCTTAATACTTAAACTTTAACTGCAAAACTAACTATGATTGTTCTCTCTCGAATTTTATTCCTTAACCAAAACTACCCTTATATTTTTTATTAGGATTTTCTAAAAACACAATGGTATCCGTCGTACAACAATTTCTCAGGCTGCTTCACCCTCGCAAGAAACGAATTACACTCTTTTGGAACGGACCCCCTTTCACATAGTGGTGACTGGCAATGAAACCGATGACAGAGAGACCAGAGTGATCTGCTCTTTCCGTAGCTGTTCTTGGTGCCTCCAGGATGCCATTCGAATAGGTCACCTTCCATCAACTGATCATTATCCTGATCTTCGACAAGACTCCCGATCTCGCTGTCAGAAGTGTAGGAAACTTAAAAGTATCAAGCCAGATATTGGCGAGTGGGTTTTCTCCTCGCCGACGAAACCGTTTGTATGAAGTGATTCTCGCATACCCCCGCATTTGCCACACCAATATCACTAACATCCACAACATGTCAGGGAATCATATCCTGCTTGCAAATTTTGCAGTCACCACAACTCCCAATTTATTCAAAATATTTCCATTAATTTTCCTCAACTGGACCCCATCAGCCGTCGAGACTTTCCCACACTATGGTCCATAACACCTTCTAAAAGGCTATCCTATGTCATGTCTGAATCGTCCCACGTCAATAGTAGCTAGCTCAATATTTTCCTACCTTCAAGAACTGAAAATTCGGCACCTATATATATAAATTCATATATATGATATATATTATATTACTATATAATTATTATATATACTATATAATAATATATATATATATCTATATATATATATATATAATATAATATACTATATATATATATTTAAAGCTAAGAGACTAAGTAAAACTGTCCTTACTTTCAAATTCTCCTGCATCCTCTATCTCTGCCGCAGCGTGATCGTTGGCGCACTATCTCTTTTCTATTAGCATACTACAACGGCAGATTATCGGTGAAGTTGACACTTCTGTCATGTCCACCTACGCATTTGCGGGTCGCTCCTCGTAATCATCAAAGGGCATGAATTTTGCCGCGTTCTGGCGGGGGTGGAAGCATTGATGAAACTGCGCACAGAACTCGTTATACAGTATAATAGAGTGCCTCCATATCTTATATACCTAGCCACTATCTGTTATAGTGAGAAAAGGTAGGTGTAATCACTTGCCTCATTCTCTGTTTTTTCCAATCATGCCTCCTACCTTTATTTTCTCCTTTAAAACCCCGTCTGCTTTTTCACCATCTCTTCTCTTTTTTT
>JABUQX010124021.1:22500-28879 GCA_015478945.1 Trachelipus rathkii | reverse complement strand
CCTGTATCATACATCTATTTACCTCATAAATATTTGGTAAGGTTTTAATTCCGAAACCTAAATTCTTAGTGTCAAATGCCTACGTCTCACCTCTTAGTTGATGATGATCGGATGAGTAGAAAAAATAAATCTTAATATTTCACTTTTTAAAAAAAATTGTTTTTTTGAAAAAGTGAGGTATTGAAATTTTATTTTTTTACTCATCCAATCAACATCAAATTTTCAGGGCGTATATAATCGGGCGAGATACCTCATTTTTACTTAGATAATTTTTTTGTATAGTCAAAAAAAAAATTTTTTTAAAATTTCCCAAAATTTTTTTTTGAAATTTGTTCCAAGGACAAATCCAAAACTACTGCATATACAAAAAAATAATCTAAATTAAAAATGTGCATCTCCCCCTACTACAAATACCCTGAAAATTTTATGCAGATCGGATGACCCCCCAAAAAAAATTATGGAAGGAAATTTTTCAATTTCAAAACCGAAAAAAAAAAGTAGGTAGATTTTGAAAATCGACCATTGCTCGGATTTGGGGTCAAATATCAATATTTCTGTTCAACAGTTTTTAGGTAATATTCCAATCTTTGTATTTTTAGTTTGAGGTAATTTCGAAAAAAAAATTGCAGGACGAATATCGAAAAATGTCAAAAACTGGTTTTCAATAAATGAAAATACAAAAGAAGACTTAGACACAAAAAAACACCCGAAAACGACGTTTTAGAGGTCAGAAAAAGACTGTGGTTTACTTTTTTTATTTTATCAAAATTGACTGAAAAGAAGGAATTTTTTATCCATTTTTAGGTATGGACTAAAATGGGGTCCGCCTTATATACAAAAATCAAAGCGTCCCTTTCTAAAGTAGAATTTTATTTTTTGTTAGTACATTTCACCATATATTCGCATAGTGATGGTAGGACACACTAAACGTGTCAGAAGTTATAGAAGAAAAAAAACCACAAATGCTAAGTTTAAATTTTTTTTTATTATTAATAGGACGTTTCGTGAACGTGACTGTCCATTATTAATAATAATAATAATAACAAAAATTAAACTTAGTATTTTTGGGGTTTTTTCCTTCTATATATTCGCATATATTAATTTTCATTTATTGTTTTATTTTTTACTTATATATGACTTTCATGGAATATTTTGCTTTAATTTTATATAGTTTGTAATTTTGTTTTATGTTTGCTTCATTGTGTTCTAAACCTTGATAAACCTTGATAAAGGTTAAAGAAGAACTTAAATCACCTTATAAAAGTGTCGTTACTAATTAAATTGAAATGTTTTGTATTTCAAAACACACACACACACACTACACACACACACACACACACACACACACATAATAAGAATAGTATATATATATAATATATATATGATATATATTTATATAGATAATATATAATATATATAGATATATATATATATATATATATATATATATGATATATATATATATATACTATATATATAGAGATATATATATATAATATATATATATAGATATATATAGTATATATATAAATATATATATATTAATACTCAATACATACATATATACATATATATATTATATATATAGTATATATAAGTATATATATATATATATATAAATATATATACATATATTGAGTAATATATTTTAATATTATAAAATATATATATATATATATATATTATATATAGTATAAATATATATATATATAGAAATATAGTATAGTATATATAATAATATATAATGATTGAGATATATAATATATATATATATATATTATATAGTATATAATATATTAGATATATATATATAGTATATAATAGTATATATATATTATATTATATAAATAATATATTAGTATACTATATAGTAAATATAGAGTATACTATATATATATATTATGAATATATATATATATAATATATATATATATAATATTGTATATATATATAAATATAATATATATATATATAGTATATATAGTATAAGTATATATATATATATATAACATATATAGTATATATAGAATATAGTATATATATATATAAATAAATAAATTAAAATATGATATATATATATAGTATATATATATATAATATATATATATATAATATATGTATATTAATAATATATATAATATATATATATATATATATATAGACTATATATTAGAAATATTATTATAGATATATATATATAGTATACATATATTATATATATATATATAATATAAATTATTTTATATATATATATATATATATATTAAGTATGATATATAGTATATATATATATATACGGATTATAATAGTAATATAATATATATAGTAATATATATATAATATATATATATATATATAATATATATATATATATAATAATATATAGAACAATATATATAATATTAATTATAATAGAGTATAGGGGATATAATATAAATATATATAAATATTAAGAAATAGTATTATATAATTAATATATAAGATACAGAATATATAAATATATATATATATATATATATATATATTATATATATTTAGTATATATATATAGAATATATTATAATACAGTGAATTAAATTTCAGGTAATCGTAGATCAATATATATTATATATAATATATATATATCGCAGACTAAAGTAAAGTGATAAAAATTAGTTGAAAGCCAAAAAATAAGGTCAATCTGGGTTGTAAAAACATAAAACTGGAAGATGAGAGACTCGTGTGAAACGAGGAGAATTTATTTATTTAGGGATGGAAATTTGGTCTTTGCAATGTATGAAAGAGAAGTTTTATCGCGATGTTAAAGACTTGCGGAGGGTGGTAAAAGTGAAAGATTGTTAAGCATTCTCAGAGGAATATTGAAAAGGGTTATTTAACTACCAATGTAATGTAAAAAATAATTTGATTGAATGAAAATTTGTTGTAACGGTCGTGTATAATTTTGAGATACAGGAATTAAATTCGAAGATGAATCAATGGTTGACGTTTTGTAAACAAT
Organism: Trachelipus rathkii; assembly: GCA_015478945.1. NCBI lineage: Eukaryota > Metazoa > Arthropoda > Malacostraca > Isopoda > Trachelipodidae > Trachelipus > Trachelipus rathkii. The sequence continues at coordinate 25,881 of JABUQX010124021.1, read as the reverse complement.
AGACCCACGAGATCATTTTTAAAGTAAAACAGAAGATATAATATTTAAAATGTAAACTCTAATGGAAATGTACTTCAAAGAAAGATGTTTGATAGAAAATTTACAAAAAGTATTACTGAGATATTAAAGACATATGCTTAGAATGGATGTTGATGAATTGGAAAAGAAGAATTTATTTTTATATCTAATATAATAAGTAATAGAAGAATGAGCAATACAAATTGGAGATAGCCTGAAGAAATAAAATACCCCATTTAGCATGAAAGGGAATTAGTATGAAAGAAGAAGAAAGATTGACACAAGAGAGGGCCACTTGGGTGTGTAATTCAGGGGACTTTTTTTAGGAGATTAGTTAATGAAACAAATCGCGGGGAAGGTAAACAATCCAAATTTGTAGCAAGAACTGGATATGGGCAAAAATGACAAAGGCAACATTCGGCAAGGGTAGATATTAATATATATATAGGAATATAGTATAGATATAATATATATATATTTCTATATATAGATAATATATATATGAGTATATATATATATATATATATATAGTATAGATATATATAGATATTATAGTAAATATAGATAGATATATATATATATATATACAGATATATATAGTATATAATATATATATATATATATATATATATATATATATATAGTATTATATATAGTATAATATTATATTATAATAGATATATATATATAGAATATATATATATTAATATATATATATCATCATTATCATCCACCTTCTTACCCCACCTCCTTTCTCCAGATTGGGGGGTGAGGTGCCCCGCATGCACAGGAAACAGAAAAGTAGTAGAGATTAATGTGAAAACAGGTTGAAAAAGAAAGCGCGGCCTTTACCGTTCCCTTTTCATACCCTAGGGTTTCACGAGAACTGCGACGACCCTAACTATGGCATGCTCGTCAATTATGGCTCATCCCCTGGCAAGGCGCACAACCATTTAACCCAACAAAACCCCACATCACTTCTATCTATCAACAAATTTCTATAGCCTCTGCCAAGCTCACATTTCTCTAATTCAGGCATTCCGTTTACTGACTCAATCCACTTTTTCTTCGGTCTCCCAGCCGTCGAATTCCCAGGCACACGCACCACTATACATCCTCTTAACAACCGACTATCCTTTCATATGACCAAAACCATTTTAATGTACTCTGGTTTGTTCTCTCATTTACTCATTTCTTCCTTAACGCATTCAAGACTTACTCTCTTTAAATCCACCAAGGATTTAATTGCACCAGCCACCTTCCTACCATCAAAATTTATTTACTACGCTTTGCATCATCCGTTCCTTTTCATCCAAGACATATCCTAAGTATTTACACTCAGACACTTGTTCCAGTTGGCTGCACCATGCTAACACAACCTTTACATTCGCGTACTCCCCTCACTCCTATTATAAACCTACTCTTATCTACATTATGATTTTCAAACCCCTCCTTTTGCACACCCTGCCAAGCCCCTCTAAAATCGCTCTTAAAGATCTTCTTCAGATTAACGCCAACACAGAAGCAAATCATCCGCACATAATAAATAGGGGCACCTCTTACTTTCTCATTCTCTATCCTTCTTGAGAACACCATTTCTCCTGCCCCGTGACGTGATACTTTAATTTTTTTAGATAACCCCTATCGATATTTAGAAATTAGCTATAACCTAGCGCGACAAAATAAACACATCCCTCCCGAACTCCAATCTTTCTTAACCAAATTACAATTATAATCCAATCACTTTTTCGACTCCATTATTCTTGCACACCTTCTCACTAATTTCTCCAGTCCAAAGAATATTATAAATACGTGTTTAATTTCACATTCTCAAAACCTAACCTCACTCCAATCTACTTACCATGAGATTCACAACACCACATTAGGTTAATCACCTCTTATTAACTTCCAAATCATATTCGTCGTTGCTATACACTTCATCCCAAGAAGACGCTAATACTAACCATTCCTATTTGTTAATCGATCTAATCTCTCCTTCAATATTTTCTAACTCATTTTGTTCAAATGTAAAAAATTTGATAATTCCACGACATGTAAGAATGAAAATCGTAACCACTTCTAAAGGCCACCGTGTGCTGCCCCAGGTCGGTCCCCGGGCCACTTACACATGTCTCTTCCGACCAAAAATACATACTTATATATATATATATATATATATATATAGTAATAATATATATATAATATATATAGTAATAATATATATACTAAGAAATATATATATATATAAATAATAGATAATATAGAATATATAAGTATATAGAAATATAATATATAAATATATTATCATGTACAAACACCACAATAAACTAAATTCCCATAATTCCTGGCAATTTCCAACTTTAACCTTAGTATAAGGGTCTGAGAATAGCTGCTCTCTCAGTTTCTCGGAACCTATACCCTCATAAACCGCTTGTTACACGACCTCCGTAAACCATCCAATCCCCATCTCGCCTCAGTTCCTGAACATGTTCATCATAATTCCATCTTTGCCTGCAGATTTTTCATTCTTCAAGATTTACTTACTCTTCCATTACCTTCGAAGACCCTTCACAAATTACCTCATCTCCAAAAATACATATTCCCTCTTGCACCATCAAACCCACACACAATTCACTATCCATCTCTCAGTTACTGCTAAGTGCAGAAATTCTCGGGAAGATTCCCTACCACAGCTATCCCTCGACTCCTTTCACAGGTTACGAAACAATATCCCTATTAATTATTCTAAGGAATTCACCTATTCTCAGTTCTTAGTTCCTGTTCGCCTCTTGCCTTCCAGAAGAGCTTCCTATTATCTTGTAAGTCCCCATTCATCCTCCTTCCAAACTGTCCATTTACCTCGTTTTCCTCCTACGTATGCATCTTTTAGTCTTCCTTTCTTCATCCTGTATATAAATTAAAACGAGAACAATTCTTTGGAAATTGTAAGATCGTTGAATTTTTGGCAAACGTATCTACGCGCGCGCTTCTCTTTTTACTTTTAACGACTTGCATCACCTCTCACATATACCAACTGCAACATGGGTTAAATTTTTGGCTTCATACTTTAGGCACATTCACATATTCTCTGGGGAATCCTACTAACAGACGGGGCTTCCTTCATGGGTGAAACTTGCACAGATTTTGTTCTTTTTCAACTTGTCATACTTCGAAAATGGATTTATTTGGGCAAGCGGCTCTTAGGGATATCCTTATCACTGTTTTCAGTTATTAACTGAAGCTCACTTTTAATTCTTTCCCCTTCCTTCCTTATCACCTTTCCCTCTCGAACCAAGCCCCCACTAACTGAATCTTAAAGAAAAATAACATTTAACGATTCCGGATAATTCAAGCGCTAAACGA
>JABUQX010124021.1:12500-17500 GCA_015478945.1 Trachelipus rathkii | reverse complement strand
AAGCAAAATCTATAGTCCGGATAAAAAGTGAAAAATTCTAAATATTAATATGTCAACAATGCACCGTAAAAAACACATTTTAATTATGCATGAATTTTTACGAGTTAATTGCATGATTATAAAATATATAAACAATCTATGTAGGATAGATTCAAAATTTTGAAACCATAGGCTAAACTACCAAATAAATTTGCTGCATTCGCCAATTCATAAACGTTCAAAATTTCTCGATCAAACCTCGTCCGTTCAGATCAGTAGCGGGCATGATCAAGCTAGCCATCTAATCTAAAACTAATTAAAATAGCGATTAAATCGAGGTACAGACGTAAAATACATATAAAAGTTTTGTACAAGGTTATGAGAAATTTTACGGTTGCCTTGCATTTCATCATTTCACCTATCTTAACATTATAAACATTTGTAAGATCAGTACTATATTACACTATGTAAAATTATATTATAAGGAATATGGAAAACAAGAATAGAAATATAAATATTATAAGTAACCAGTACGACACTAATTTATTAATTCTGCATGATTTCACATTTGATCGAGCTCACACACACACGTGTATGAATGTTTGTTTGGTTATATTGCGCTGAAGCTCGCCCCAATTAATTGGAGTTCTTGCTTTATACATAAATTTAACAACAAACATTTTATATTATTCTTAAGTCGATATTTTAAAAATGTTACATTTGTTATATGATATATTATTGATTGATTTATGGCTCTCAATGATTATTATGTCATATATTAATATACTATGAATAATAATTAACCATATTTAATTGAAATATTTTTATAGAATCCCTAATTATAGTATGACTATTCACCATTATACATGTTCAATATGACTATGAGGTTACCGAGGGAATTGGATCAGGAGGTGCAAGCAATAACACATCAATTCTCAAACAAAAAAAAGTCTATGATATGCTCAGAAGTAGATATTCCTATATTCACACATTAATCTCATTTTCATTTTATCATCCAATCGGATCACGTAGGACACATTGTTATTTGCAGCTTATTATACTTAGAATTTATCCAGAAAAGAGTTGGTTTCATTCCGATCACCAAGTCAGGTTCTAGGTTCGAAGGCTTTTTTGTTGGACGCCTCGTGTAGTTTTTATTCATACAGTTAAGTTAAGATAACGGGTTTGCTTTTTAAAGTGGCTTATCTGTTCCTCTTACTGTGTCAATCTGAGCATACGCCGTCAACAATGTAAATTGATTCATTGTTTATTGTGAGTTGAATTTGGAGTCCAATTTGATGTCAATATGCTGAATAATTAAACTGATCTACACCAGTTAAATTTATATTTTTTCACAAAATATTTTTTTTTTGGCGATTTTTTTTAGTTTGATTTTCTAGCAATAGTGGCGCGATGAATATTTTCTTCACCAAGAGTTTTCCTATTTTTGACGTTTAAAAGAGATACTTTGTTTTATTTATATATAATAATTTCATAGGGAATGGAGTGTAGAAAAGAGAGTAAACTTGTACAGAGAATAATTATGCTGGATATGTGGAACTGTGGATAAGAACTCCATTTAGGGTTGGAACAGCAAAGTTGTAAGCCGGATGTGGTGAGAATGAGTAGAGTTGATGTCTATTTTAAACATGTTAAATTAAAAAATAATTTATAATTCTTGTTATAGATGTGAGCCGAGACTTCTCGCATCTTTCTTTTCCTTCCTCGGGAATGGAGGAAGCATTTGCGGGGGTGTGATTTTTTTCTTTCATGTTCCCGCGTCCAAATTATTTTTTTCTCTACACTGTATTTTCATAAAAACGAGGAAAGGTTATATGCAAGTTATGTACTGATTTGCGATGGTCTTTCTTAATTTTAGTTTAATATAAGATAATATACGAAGGTATATATAATGTGAGAAATCCTATTGTCCAGAAAATCATAATTAGACGTTCTTTGGATAGGCAAACACTACCATTTAGGATAGGAGTAGACTAGTTTAAGAATTTGGGTTAATAAATAAAAATTCACCGGGTTGTCCCCCCTTGAGACGGGCCCAACGGCGAGACTGTTTATTTCCCCTCAACTCTTTTTTCCTTTCCCATATAGTGGAATGTTATGTGTGTGTGGAATAGGCATGTTGCTTTCTTTCTATATATCAAAATGCCTCTATACTTACGGGGCGATTATGTTTGGCTTTTCATATATAATGTATCTGAGACAGTAAGTTATCGATCTTCTCGCGCATGTGCTACTGTCATATATTCAACAAACAACGAACTTAATGATGTTGTTTTACAGATAACTTATTTGCAGAATAAGCGCAACATAAAAATTATAAGAGGAGCACTACAAATTTTCTATTATATTAGCTCTGGGGGATTAAAATATAGAAAAGACTATAATAAGGATTTGATGATTTTAAATTTACAATTCCGTATAATTTCTATATTTTACTAGGATTTATAAGCGTTAAACACCGACTTCTCTTTTTGTTATCGAATATTGCATATCATTTGGTATTTAATTGTGTCTCTTCGTGTTCAGCCGAGTTAAGCTTGTCTCACATGGATTAATTTACAGGTGCATGCCGCACAGAATTTTCATACGTTATGAAGTAAATACTCGTCCACGGTTTGTGACTGTCACAGGAATCACGAGTGCTGTTGTGTACACACACACAAACATTTCAAATTATACGCTTGTGTGTGTGAACACTGTGTTATTCGGCCTCACTATTTCTTTCTATTAACTGACTATGAGCAGTGTGGCTAAACTCCACATGTAGAAAGGTTGGTGTGTGTTCGGCAGCCATCTAGAGTCAACGAGTTTTCGAGGAAGTGTCAGCCTCTTAAGAATTGGACTTGATAAATGGACATCCGGTGACCCGGACTCTCTCGTGCCCCTTCTGTGCGTTAATTACCCGCGTTGTTAAGAGAGGCACCATATGTCGGGATGATCTGACATTGATGTGCAAACGGCAATAAACGAGCGCGCGCTTTTAGTCACAATTTATCTCTTTATTTATTATTCTGAGCTTCAATTGTCACATAGGTAAATGGTTATAAATGTTTATCATGGAAAGAATGATAGAATATACAAATAGAGAGAAGCTTCACTATGACAATTGGAACACCACACAATAAATAAACAGGATGGCTTTATGTTTTAATTAGAATATTATAAATGTATTTTGTTAAATATCTGTTGGGAAATAATAAGAAAGTTGAGGACTTGGCTCGAGACGTGCCCACCAGACGGGTTGGGCTGCGTTAGCGTCCCAGCACTCCATCCAGGTTGAATCCTACGAGCGCTTATAACAACACCTTATTGATATTTGTATGCACTATTAAATTAAACAAGATACGGATAATAGATCACTTGGTAATACGAATATTATACAATCTTAATTCACTAGCCTACACAACTCCAATATTTATTCTGTAGATCTTCGTGTTCCCAAAACTTACTGTACAAAAGAGTGGACACCAAGTACGCCTACATACAAATAGTGTTTCAATGATATAATGACTATCTAACCTATATCATTCTCTATAGTTTATTCAATATCTCTCGAAACTCGAAGTTGTCACATTGCTTAAGAAACTTTGTATTTCTAAAAAATGATGTAGAATAAATAGAATGGAAAACTGCGCAATTCGCTATTAGATCGTTCATTATCAGAGGAATACATGTCAGATTCATTAATAGGGCCACAATCACTAACACACTATTACTAAGACCTATACACATCCTTAAGCACCACACAGCACGACACACAGACAAACGAGTGTACATACTTCTGTCACACTCACACACACAACTACTACATACTATAATATACTACACTATATATAATATCATACTATATATAGTATAATATTTTGTACAGATTTATATATATATATTATACTAATATATATTATAATATTTTTGTATTATTGTAACAGTATTTATATATTAATAATATAATATTATTCTTCTATATATAGTTATGATATATATAATATACTATATTATATTTATTATTATATATAATATAATTTAAATAATAAAGGTATATATTATATATTATTATATTATTAAATATATATATTTATTTTGGGAAGGAAAAGTAGCTAGAAGCATGAGATTACCAATCAATGCTAATTTGATCAGTGGAATAGTTGTTACTGAAATTCTGACTGACTTTGACATGATGGAACTTGTAACACTTGGCCAAGCTTATATATATCAGTTAATACAATTCATAATTCACGTTTACATATTTCCTAAGCATGGCAATACACATCAAAAACATCAACGTACTAACAATACACACATCTAAACAACACACACTAACAAATGATAAACAAAAACACACACAAAATAACACAAAACTTAACATAAACACACACACAAACACACACACACACACAACTTAACAATATTAATAATTAAATAAAATATTATATATAAATATAATAATAAGAAAAAGAAATATTATAAAGACTAATAATTAAATTATTAAATATAAATTAATATAATAAAATATTATATTAATATATATTAATTATATTATATTAAATATATATAATAAATTATATTAATATTAATATATATATAAATAATTATTTTAAATTAATATTAATATATTCTTTTAAATCTTCAATCATATATAATTATATATAAGATGATTTTTAATTGCAAAGTAATAAATTGAATTTAATATAATAATAATATATAATTAAAATAATATAATTAATAATATTATATAATATATAATTATATTATATAAATAATAATAAATTATAAATATAATATAATATATATATATTATATATATGATATATAATAAAATATATAATATTATATAAGTATATATAATTATAATATATATTAAATATACTATATATATATATAATATTAATATAAGAATATATTAATAATATAAATAATGAGTATATACATTAATTTATAAAATATAATATAATTATAATATTATAATTAATTAAATAAATATATTATAATTAAACTTAGTA
>JABUQX010124021.1:7500-10000 GCA_015478945.1 Trachelipus rathkii | reverse complement strand
ACCTCTATATTTTAAAAATTGTACCTCACCGGTACACCGGATTTGTGTGGTGCACAGCACCGCACAGCACCAAAATGTGCGCACCGCACCGCACCGCACCGCACCTGATGCGTCGGCCAATCCTAGTTTGTTATAATTAAATATATATTTTTTTTTTTTTTTCCAGAAAAAAAATGAAGTCTCTATTTTTGCTTTTGCTGTTACTAGTGTGTATAAATTTGCATAAAAGTAACGTATATGGCTATTAACTCCGTTGTGATCAAAAGGCATAAAATATATAAATTATATCTATATGGAATGTTGAAGCCTTGGCCGCCAGGGGACACCAGGTGAATTTTTATATTATTAACTAAACACCCTATTTAAATGGTGAGTGTTGACTAACTAAAGGAAGTTTATTATGTTTGGATTGACTATTAAAATTATAATAATAGTTATTTTTTAATTTAAAAAAAAAGAATAAGTAATTTGTATAGTTCTGTTCAGATTTTTGCGTTAGCATTACATCCATGTTTATTTTGTAAAGAACTGCTTATATATTTAATTTAATTTTAAATGAAAATTACAAATTTAACAATCGTACTATGGAGTCTTATCCACAGTTCCACATATCCACATATTATTCTATTTTGCTTTATGTTTTCTAACATCTTTTTTTTTTTAACCTTCTTTTATCAAAAAGACGGTAACTGTTGTTTCGCCTTCTAGTGGTCATGAGAACGCTAAACTCTTAAGGACATGATTCTTCAAGACTTAGATCTAGACTCAACCATTTCTTCATTTGATTCAGTCCAGGAAATGCCTTAAAAAACCTATTACTAAATACTCCGAAAATGTGTAGCGATACACTCGGTCAGAAAGATGTGCAAGACCTTTAAAAAAGAAAAAGTTTGATATAAGTTTTGATATTCAGTTTTTTTCATGATTGTATTTGTCATCGTCGACCATTTTAAGGTGAGTTATTTGGTATATATATATTATATATATATATATATATATATAATATATTATATATATATATATAATATATATATATATATATATATATATATATATATATATATTATATATATATATATATATATATATAAGATATATAATATAGAATTATATATATATATATATATATATATATATATATATATATATATATATTATATATAATATATATATATATATATATAATATATATATATATATATTATATATATATATATAATATATTAGTATATATATATATATATATATATTAATATAAATATTAATGGTGTCGTATATAGTCTTTATAATATAGCTGACGGTTTTAAAATTAATATATGTAAATTTTTATTTATTATTTAGGTTTTTATATTATTATTTTTTTTTTAATTAATATAAATATTAATAGCATCGTTATATGATATTTATAATATGGGACTTGACAATTTAGAATATTTACTGTAAGATTTTATTTATCTTGAGATTCTTAATCTGTAGTTTATCAATCTTATGAAGTCATAACTACGTTTACTCTTCCTTACGTTTCTAGGTTGTTTCATGCAGGATTCCTTCCCAGCAAAAATATTTCAATGGTTCCCATTTAGTTTTCCATAGGTTCCGTTTGGATCATTGCTTAAATTCTTAAAAGACCAATGACACTTCCCATGAGACCCATTGGTGTTTTAAGATCGGAAATTCTCATTTAATTTCCATGGGAAATTCTGTAAGGATCAATCGAAACTCTTCAGAAATATTGGGGAATTGACAGAAAAAAATCCTGTTCCACATCACGTCGGCCACTGTTGACATCCGTCTGAAGCCAAATGAAAAAATATTAGACCCGCTTCATTCATTGCAATTGTACTTTAATTATTTTTATCAATATATGGGCGATCAAGGTATAATATGATTAACAGCTTTTAGAGGCCATGTTTGAATGTCCAATGTATCTTATGACATGGCCAAGGTCAGATTTATTACCTGGACAGAATTTCTCAATGGGGTCTGTCTCAATCCTGTGAAATTCAACCCTTTAAAAACTCAAACTTCTGCATATCTCCTTCTCAAAAACACCTTCTAACTTTTCTCTCTTTCGATTATTCTCCCGTCTCTCCTGTTGACAATGTAAAATAATCGCTGACCTTATTATAAACAAAAACTATCTGGGGAACCTTATATCACAAAGTTAGTTAGGGCGACCTAAAAGAAGATGTGAGGTTTGTTTAGATTGAGAGATTAGTTTTCCTTTTCTCAGCTGTTCTAAATATGCTAGGGCTTCATTTGCCTTTGTATTAAGTACTTCTCTCATATCTCGGGTGGCTCAGATATCACCCGCTTTTTGAATAGGGTCAAGTCAAAGGTCAAAGGGCTTATAAGCTGTTTCATACTTTCCTATTTACTTGACCAATTATCTCTCTTTTCTATAGGTAATTTAGCGACATGTGCCTGAGTGAACTGATCATTCGTAATTCCCCACATAAACGGTCCTTCATTGCACAAACTATGCAGTGCCTGCAAATTA
>JABUQX010124021.1:0-2500 GCA_015478945.1 Trachelipus rathkii | reverse complement strand
TCCCTATTACTACCCTTGAATATTTTAAAACATCTACATTTTCATTGATTTTCTCTCTTATCTCTCTATTCCACCAAACAGGTTTTCTCTTCGCCACCCTAATGGGTTTATTTTAAAAACATACTGACTGAATATTCATTAAAATTTGCTTAAAACATTCCCACATGAAAAAACAGTTTTGGTCTTTAAACTCTTTTATCCCAGTCAGTTATACTAAGCATGTCTCGTAATTTGGTAAAATCGCCATTTCGGAAATCTAGGATCATTTCCTTATTAACTTGCAATTTGGGCCCAGATATCACATTCATTTTAAATCTAATTATATTATGGTCACTAAGCCCTAAATTCTCCTCAACTCTAACCTCATCCACCATACTTTCATCATTAGTTAATATTAAGTCTAATAGTGCATCGTGTCTTGTAGGTTCATGGACCATCTGGCTCAAAAAGTTGTCTAGTATTACAATTTTATAAATTACTGAACTACTATGGCCCGTATTAGACAAGGAATCCCATTGAATGCCAGGAAATTAAAATCACACATTATGACATACCTTTTTCTTACTGTGGCATGCTGTCTCTTTACAGTGTAATTATATGTAATAATTCTGTTCTTTTATCTCAGTTCTTAAAAATTATATATATATATGTTATATTTTTTATAAAAAAACTTTTCATTTTGCCCGTTTTTTTGTATAAAAAGCCCAGCCCGGTGGGTAGGTGGCGCTCCCCGGGCAGTTCCCAGTGCAACCCTGCAAGAGCCGGACTTATAGTATATATATATATATATATATATATATATTATATATATATATATATATATATTATATATATATATATATATATATTATAATAATATATAATATATATATTATATATAATATAGGACAGAAATATATGCCCAAGGAACGTGGACTCTGTATCTGAGAATTGTTCCCATCTCTTGATATTGGAAAAAACTGCAGCTTAACACTATAATAGGTATATAATATATTATATATATATATATATATATATATATATATATATATATATATATATATATATATATATTATAAATATATAAAGATTGAGATGTATGTATTTATTAATATATAATATTTAATACTCTTTCGCAACTTAGTCATTCAAACTTGCACTCTCCGAGACCTGTCATTCCAAACATCATTTACGCTGGAGGGGCTCATATAAACCAGCCAAAGGCACTTTCCTAAGGTAATGTCTACTGTTCGTTTTATTAGTACAGTTACTAATCCCAACACTTTGAATAATGTGATCTTTCTTGTTTGTAACATACATTATTTATTGAGGTACAGGGACAGATAATCATGAAAGGGCCACCTCAATCCATAGTATATTTGTTTTGGAAATTTTTTTCGAACAAATTTGCAAATGACCGGTAACTCATGATTTTTGCTCTGACTGCTCCTACTTAGTTACGACCCTGCCAATGTCTCTATTTTGCCATTACAATCTTAGAACTTTATTTGTCATTAATTATATTAGCTGCACACTTTTTGAATCCTATGTTATTAATAATACTTCTGTTATTATATCAATGTTCTCTGACACTTTAGCTATTATTAATATGAAATTAGTATTATTATTATTATTATTATTATTATTATTATTATTATTATTATTATTATTATTATTATTATTATTATTATTATTATTATTATTATTATTATTATTATTATTATTATGATTGTTATTATTATTATTATTATTATTGTTATTATATTATTTATTATATTATTATGATTATTATATTATATTATTATTATTATTATTTATATTATTATATTATTATTTTATTATTATTATTATTATTATTAATATATTATTATTTTATTATTATTATTATTGTTGTTGTTGTGTTGTTGTTGTTGTTGTTGTTTTGTTGTTGTTTGTTGTTGTTGTTTGCCTGTTGTTGTTGTTGTGTTGTTGTTGTGTTGTTGTTGTTGTGTTGTTGTTGTTGTTTTGTTGGTGTGTGTTGAAAGAGTTGATTAAACATAATACTATTTATTTTCTTCCTTTCAATTTCCGATATCAACGAAGGATTTTGGAGACATGGCTCGCAGATCAGAGCAAGAAGATTTATTTACTTCAGTCTGGGTCAACAATAAATCCTTCAATTTTACCAGAAAGCGTTTGTTTTTTCCACCTATTTCTTTTAAAATTAACACTTGTTTAATTTTCTTAAATTATTGTGTTTGTTTTAAAATTTTTAAAATTAACAAAGCCAACCATCTTTTAAAATATTTTAACACTTTGGTAATAAAATTAACAAAAGATGAGACCTTTTTTTATGGAGGGGAGGTTCGTATCCTTGCTTACGAAATCATTTAGGACAGAATTTAATAAAACGTTCCTCGTCCCTTTAAGGTCTTAGAAGGCATCTTTCTGGTCCAAGCCTTGGTTGATTCTTAACATATGTCTAAACATCAGCTTCTAAGTACTAAATAGATTATTTAAATATATTAGAAATCTCTCTCTT
>JABUQX010124020.1:42500-44727 GCA_015478945.1 Trachelipus rathkii | reverse complement strand
TATATATATATATATATATATATATATATATATATATATAAATATGTATATATATAGTAATAATTATTTTTTAATGTTATTTCTTTTTTAGTTTATTTAATTTTTTATTAAACTTATTAGTAATTTTTTTACTTAAAAACAAATTATTATCGATGTTAAGTAAAACGTTTTGCCGAAGCAGTACAACTATCTAGGTTAGGTTTCATCTTGGCAAACGACGATCAATCTAGGCAAATGCTAGTGTATGGCTTTTATGTAGGTTAGATAAAAAGCGTTTTTTAAATATATTGATTGCACAGAAGCGGTAATGCCACAACCAGACCAGCCAGTCAAGCCTAAAGCAACGACGACCGCACCAGGTTAAAACTAGTGTGCGGCTTGTTCAGGGAAGTTAAGATAAAGCGGTTGTAGTAGACACCGAAAATTATATATATATATATATATATATATATATATATATAGAGAAGTATACAGCGGGTTATATATATATATGTATACATATATATATATATATATATCGTCGCGAGTTCGTGCTCACTTTCTTCGTGCAAAATGCCGACTCCGGCCGGACTTGAGTCGTATGATACCATCATGCGACTGAAACCAAGTGGGCTTGAGTACCTAGATGTACGCATGAACATGAAAGGGGATCAAAAAGTAAAGTAAGTTTTACCATATATATATATATGTTGTTATATATATATATATATATATATATATATAAATTCTAAAGCGTGCAGAGAAGGGGGAGAGTATATATATGTTATATATGATATATATATATATATATAGGTCCTATTCTGTTTTCAGCTCATTTTGATTTTTTTTTAATATATTGCTACCATAAGACAATAATACCCAAACTTTATATAACTTTTGACAGATTCAAGGGTTTTAAAAATCACATTTTTGTTAAATATTGTTTTAAAAATGGAATATCTCGAAAAGAACGACACTTACAGAAAAACCAATTACATATTTGGAATCATATATATATATATATATATATATATACATATATATATATATAAGATATATATATATATATATATATATATATATATATATATATATATATATATATATATATATATATATATATATTAGGGGTGTACCGGAACTGAAATTTTCAGTTCCGGCCGGAACCGGAATTAGCCGGAATCACAAAAAAAATTCCGGCCGGAATCGGAATTTCTTATGAACTTTCGTTCCTCGGAAGGCCGAGAAACCACTCATTTGCGGTTTACCCTGGAATTCCCTTAGTTTGAAAACACTCAAAAAATAGGAAAACAAAAAATTACTAAAAAAATTACTTTTTAAAAAATTATTTAAAATATTTCGAACTTTTGAATCATGTCCGTTACCACTTAAATTCATTGTTAGTATCATATACTAGCAATATTAACTGGTCCTATATATTTTTGAATCATGTCCGTTACCACTGAAATTGATTGTTAGGATTATATACAGAAATATATTAAAAAAACGTGTGTGTACAGATATTTTGTATATAATATATATATATACATTATATATATATATATATATATATATATATATATATATATATATATATATATATATATATATATATATATATATACCACACAGAGCGCCTATATTTTTAAGACTCCGTCAAAGTTTTTATTTTTTTTGTTTTTTCATATATTTCTAGTATATGATCCTAACAATTTAAGGGGTGACGGACATGATTCAAAAATATATAGGACCAGTTAGGTTTTACGACTCCGTCAGTTTTAAATTTTTTTTTTTTTTTTTTTAACTAAAGGAATACCCAAGGGTAAACCGCAAAGATGGCAGGAGTCGGGGTCTCTTCCGGGGGAACGACAAGGGTAGGACTATTTCCGGGGAGGGCCCAGCTGGAACCCCCGTTTCTTTGGTATTTGGTGTCGCGGGGGGTTCGCCCTCTCTACGGTATGGAAAACGTCCCTCTGTCCCCTTCAAGGTCGGCTCAAATTTTAATTTTTTTTTTTTTTAATTTAAAAAAAAAAAAAATTACATTTTTGTAATAAGCTTTACACGCTGATTCCAAATATGTAATTGGTTTTTCTGTAAGTGTTGTACTTTTCGAGATATTTCATTTATGAAAAAAAAATATTTTTTTTGTTTTTTTTTGTTTTTTACATTTTTGTAATAAGCTTTATACGCTGATTTCAAATATGTAATTGGTTTTTCTGTAAGTGTCGTACTTTTCGAGATATTCCAT
>JABUQX010124020.1:0-22500 GCA_015478945.1 Trachelipus rathkii | reverse complement strand
TAATAAAGTTAAATTAATTTGAATATAATATAATATGGAATGAAAATATAACATCTAAAATTGTTTTGAAATTAGATCCAACATAGAAAACAAGAACGTTAATTTTGCATTTATATTTGAGTACCTCACTTTTTCATTACCATTATTTGAAGGCATTAATAGCCATTGCAAGCTAATGATGTGTATTTTCGTAATCAAAATTAGCTAACAATGTTTTAACAATCAGCCTATGGGATGAACAGTGTAATAGACATTATCTTATAACATCTGAAATAATACATTTTTTTATTTATATAACGCACACACACCTACATACCTACACACCTACACACCTACACACCTATACACCTACACACTTACACAAACACACCTATATATATATATATATATATATATATATATATATATATATATATATATATATATATATATATATATATATATATATATATATATATATATACTGCTATGTGTATAACATATATATATATAAAAAGATATATATATATATATATATATGCTGTAACTGCTATGCTACTGTAACATATACTTATATATATAACGCTGCTAACCCTTTATATATATATATATAAGGGGACTATATATATATATATATATATATATATATTTATGTGCTTTATATGACAACCAGATAAGGATCGAACAATATATAGATGTATAAATTTTTCATAAAATGTAAAGATATAACTTAGATATATATATATATATAATATATATATATATATATATATATATATATATTTATATATAATATATATATAATATATATTCTTACTTATATATATAAAATATGGCAATGACCAACCAATGTCGCTTTTCCTGACAACTATGCTCATATATGTAACAACATATATATATATATATATATATATATATATATATATATATATAGTATATATATTTGATTTTATTGTGTGTTTTATAACACTAATCTATTATATCGTCCAAATAAACGTACGTAGATACACGTAAATCATTAATCGGAAAGACAAATATCACGAGTGTCGTATAATAACATAAGAAATTACAATCGATGAAAAAAAGATTGTTCGCGTGAGTCTGTGACGTGGAGCGACCTTGTTACAATCGTAAAAAGAAAAGCAAGATTAAAATTATGCTAAAATAAAAGTCGTTTATTGCCACACCTGCGACTTCAATATTTTATTATTAACGATCGAAAACTCTTTCAAATATCAGATTAAATTCCAGTATTTCCGATACTTTCAAATAACGGTTCCGCTATATTTTTAAGAAGGTTAGCAGGTTCTAATAATAATAATAATAATAATTCAATAAAATAAATAATAATAGATAATAATAATAATTATAAATAAATTATAAATAAAAGAAATAATAATATTAAATAATAATAATAATAATAATTAAATCTAAATTAATAATTAAATTTAAATAATATAATAATATTAGATAAATGAAATCTAATTTGTATACTGATAATTTGAAAATTGAATAAGATATATGATAATAATAATAATAATATAAATTAAATAAATTATAAAAATTAATTAAATAATTATTAAATGATAAAATATAATTATAAATTAATAACATTAAATTAAAATAATAAATTTATAATATATAATAATAATTAAATAATGATAATAAGAATTAATTAAATTAAATTAATAAATAATAATTAATTAAATAACTAAAATAATAATAATTAAATTGAATAATAATATATACATAATAATAACATAAGTTAAAATTAATCATAATATGAATATTCTAGTAATAACTAAATGCTCAATATCATAAGAATAAGATTGGGAATATAATCAGAAAATAAGTAAATTATTTAAAATATTAGATATAAATAATAAATAACTTAATTATCACGATTTGTTAAAACTTCTTCATAAGGAACTTTTGACCTATATTCAGAACTGTTAAACAAGCATTTCTTCCATTTATGGGGCGCCCAAAGGTCTGAAATAAACATTTTATTTTTTTGTGGATCTATAAACAACCACAGCTTTTGAGAAAATATAAATACAATAGGTGAATAATGCGACCAGAGAGACGCAGATGAACCTTACTCAAATAGAAAATTTTCAACTGTCCAATATTCCGGATGAATACTGTGCTGGGGTAATTCAATTGTATCTCCAGGCAGTTTTTTTAAGTTACAGTTTCCGCGCCTCGCTTATGCCTCTATATCCGCGCTAATTGGCCTACGCTGTTATATATTATAAAGTTGGGTGAAAAACTAAAAGAAGCTTTCCAATTTCCTATTTGGGAAAAACAACATTGAACAAAAAGAATTGAACACGCATTCAGAAGTATAGTGGGCATGTTCACACTCTCTATATCACTTATAATCATCAACATAACATGTTTTTCAGAACTGTTGGTTCCTACGTTTTTTCCACATGTATATGGTCGAGTGGCCGCGACCAATAGTATGAAAACAGAAGATGAATATACAATACCTCGGGATTGAGAAAAAGCTTCTTGTACCCCATGGGTGCTTTTCCTACTCCACTAATTCTTCACTCCTGTTACGTGGCTTTGTTATGAATCCAGCCGTGAACTGCGCATCTCCAATCAACAATCGAATAGGGCTCATATGCAATGTTTCTTGCAGTTGCTACGTATATCTCTAATGATTTGCGAAACAACGTTGATAGCAGTTTTTTTTTAAAACATTCTTTGACCAAAACAAACTAAGAAGTTAGGAACATATAAGTACGAGTACCTTCTACTTATGAATTCTTCACCTATTACTCTACCAATAGAGTTTTTCTCATTGACTAATTTTTTTACAGCTGATTCATGTGATTTGCTATTGTTAGGCTAATTAAAGATTATATTTAGATATTTAGGAATTTATAACGTATTTAACTTATTATTGTACTAGTACATACATATAAATATGCAATCTATTTAAATAGAGTTATATTAATATTTATATATTAATTAATTATATATATATATAATTATAAATTATAAATATTAAATATATATATAATAATATATATATAATAATTATATTATTAATATAATATATAATATATTATATATTATATATATATTATATTAATGTATAATATATACTTATATATATTATATATATATATATATATATATAATATATATATGTATATATATATATATATTTAATATATATTATACATATAATTTAGGTATATATTATATAATATATATAATTATATAATAATATATATATATATTTAATATATATATTAATATAATATTAGAATATATATTTAATATATATCGTAATATATTTAATTATTAATTTAACATATATAATATAAAAATATGTATAAATTATATTAATATATATTATATATATTAATATATATTATATATATTTATATAATATATATATATTATATATATAATATATATTATTTAATATATATATTTATATATATAAATAATATATATAATATATATAAATATTATTATTAATTAATTTAAAATTATTATAATATATTATATTAATATAAGTATTTATATTAATATAATAATATATATATATATATACTTATATATTATAATATATATATAATATATATAATATATATATATATATATAATAATTAATATAATATAGTATATATAATATATAATATATATTATAATATAATATATATTAAATAAATTATATAACATATTATATAAATTATATATAATTATTAATAATATATATATATATATAACATATATATATATATATTATTAATATATATATATATATATATATATTATAATATATATATATATTATATATAATATATCTATATATAGCAGCAATATTAATGTTTTAATATATATATATATATATATATTATAAAATATATATATAGCAATATTATTATATATATTATATATATTAAATAATATATATTAAATTAATATTAATTAAATAATATATAAAATTATATATAGATAATGATATATATATATATATATAATAGATAAATAGTAATTATAATATTATATAAATATATATATAATAGAGATCATATATATATATATTAATAATATATATATTATATATAATAAGCTATAAATTATAATAATAAACAGTGTAAATAATTAAGGTCTCTGTAAAACCGATAGTTACATTAAGAATATCTATTTATTAATATTACCTCAAAAGAAATATAAATGAGTGCATATTTTACTATAGTGTATTATTCATATCTAGTGTTTATTTATTAACATATTTCAGATCATGTTTACGGTGAAGTATGAAAAATTTAAAATTTATATGAAATGCGAAAAGAATAGACTAAATTTGATACTAATTAGAGCGCCTTTAACATATTTATAAGATAATTATATATAAATAAATATATATATAATATATATATAATATTAATATATATATATTAAATTATATATATAATATATATAATTAATTATATATATATATAGTATACGTTATCCCAAATTTCTAATGAGAATAACAAACATAATATATTCAGAATCTCCTTCTTTTAGTATCAAAAATATTTCCAGTTGTGCTGAAAGGTCATGTTTAATATTCATAGTATATAGATAAGAATATATTAATATATATAATATATATATATAGTATTGATTATATAATATAATATATATTAATATATATATATATATAATATATATGTATTATATTAATATAAATATATTATATATTATATATAAGAGTATAAAATTTATATATTATATATTTATATATTAATAAAATAAATATAAATATAAATAATATATATTAAATATATTAATATTATGTAATATACCACAGTAATGTATGTTAATTTACTAAAGTCTAGGTATATACCCTATACCTACATTTAAGATATAATATATATATATATATATATATAATGTATAAATATATATATATTATTAATTTGATAGGTTAAGACCTAGGACTGATAGGTGAAAGTGAAATATATATAGTATAGTTTTTGTTAATAATATACAGAATAGAAAGATAATAATATGTCTATGGTGATATACCCTACGGTATAATTATAGATATAATATATATATATAATAATTAATATTACTATAATTAAGATATTATTATTATATATGATATAAGTTAATATATATATATGAATATATATATAAAATGCTCATATAAATAGATAGAGAAACCTAAAATATTAGTAATATGATTTATTGTCTAGTGTTAAATATTAAAATTGATGTATAATTAAATTAATTTGAGAAATTATAATATATATATATATAAGTTATATGGAACTGAAAAAAGATGATAGACATACTACTTAATTGGGTTCTTGAATTAGACAGGGTTAAATTAGAAAACAGAACGTTAAATTTTCGCATTTATATATCGAGTATGTAGCTCTAACTCTTTTTCATTACTCGCTCACTATAGTGATAGGCTATTAATTACGCCCATTTGCAAAACGCGTAAATGATGTGTATTTTTCAGTAATTCTCCA
The DNA here is from genome assembly GCA_015478945.1 of Trachelipus rathkii. Lineage (NCBI taxonomy): Eukaryota > Metazoa > Arthropoda > Malacostraca > Isopoda > Trachelipodidae > Trachelipus > Trachelipus rathkii. Next base: position 17,023 of record JABUQX010124020.1, on the reverse strand, counting down.
AAATTAATGCCGCTAACAGATGTTTTCGAAATTTAACACCTGGTAACGGGACCTCCGCAAACCGACCATTGCGGAATCTTTTTTCCGAGAAGAAACTACTGTCTAACAACACACAAATTCCTTGATCACACATTTACACAAACACACCTATATGTTGCAACATGAAACTTTAGGAAGGAACAAATGAGAGGCAAATAGAGGAGAGGTAGTATTGATGTAGTCTAAGGTGATATTTAGAAGGTATAAGCTTGAGAGAGTGTGTGAGTAATTATTATTAATATCTGCTTTGCTAAACGTGAAACAATAACATGGAAGAATATATAGTATGATTAAGGGTGATGAGATATAATAGTTTAGATGTGATTTAAGGGTATTATTGAATACGTTAGTGTGTACTTGAGATATGAGGTTTTATGAAAAAGAATGATAGGTAGTGAGTATGATTGAGGATATGAGAAAGGTAATAGTGGTAGATGAGGAGAGTCATGAGTAGTTGTGATATAGGTAGTATATATGATATAATATTATATATTAAGAGATAGCTTAATAAGTATAGTGTTAGTTTTATTAGCTATATATATATATATATTAATATATATACATATATATATATATATATATATATAATAATATTGTGAATACTATGTAGCTCTATATATTAATGAAATATTATTAAAATATTTAACCGTTATGGAGGAAGTTTAAGGCTATGTGATATTGATTAAGGTAGATTATATTAAAGCTGGTATATATTAAAGGGTATATATTTTTGGTTTTATTGTCTGTTCAACACTAAGCTATATATCATTCCAAATAAACGTTACGTAGAGTACATATAAGATCATTATTTCGAAAAAAAAACGAATATCGCGGAGGGTGTCAGGTGATGATTGGTAACTCAAGGAAAATAATGCAATCGCTATTGAAAAAAAAAGAAGGGCCTTGTTTCGCGTTGAAGTACGTGTGACGTGGATAGCTGGATCCTTCTGTACAATCGTAAAAGGATAAGCAAGATTAAAAAAATTATGCTAAAAATTTAAAAGAGTTCGTTGTAGTTGCCACAACCTGCGATGACGACTTAAGATTCTTGGTATTATTGTAACGTATTCGAAGAGACATACTTACGATCTCAAAATCTAGGGATTATTAGAATATCTGGAGGAAGTTATATTCACGATCTGATTCAGGCAATGTAAACGGTTCCGCATGTATAATTTTTTTAAGAATGGACCGGAAGGTTAGCAGGTTCTTAATAATAATAATAATAATAATAATAATAATAATAATGTGAATATATATATATAATAAAGTTGATTTCTAGAAATAAATAAAAATATAAATAATTGAATTGAATTTATAGTAAATAAAATGACAATAATGATGATAATAAAATAATATAATGGTTTTTTTTTATTAATAAAATATTAAAATTGATTTCGAGAAAATAAAGATAAGAAATCCAGTAGGTTCCAGTTAAGATGAGATTTTAGAAATAAATAATATTTATCTTCCAAAACCCACCATCACTGCGACATCTATCTCCTCTCGGTATGTCCCTATGGCAATTCTTGTTGTATTCATCTATTATATATACCAATTTGAGATGATAATAATACTAGGGAACTGAGATACTGACACTGGCGGCGCATATCTGAGATGGAACTCAAATACATTGTGGGGAGGAAGTAAAATGAGGAATGCTAAAGAATTTTAGATTTCATTTATTAAATATGCTGTTTGTGTCAGGTTATTCTTTTACAGCATAAATTTTATTAATCATTTTTGTTTCTTATTTCATTTAAATTTATGAAGTACGATTTGGGGCATATTATATTATTTGGAAAAGAATTTATGAAGATATTGTTTAAAATGGTTTATTGAAAATTAAAATATAAACTTGTAATATTGGTATTTTTTTCAATGTATGTGTCGGTCCAGTAACATTTTTTTTCTATTTTACAGTCAGAAATGTTTGATAGCGAGCTTACATGTCAAGCATTAATACGACATGATTCAAGATTAGTTGTTGGTTCTGGGTCGGGAATAATGCATATATTTAATTGGGGCGAATTTGGTTATACTGTGGATGCATTAAGTGGACATCCTGATCTTATTCAGTGCATGGTTCCAATTTCGGAGAATTTGATACTTACTGGTTGTGAAGATGGAAACACTAAGGTATTAAGATCCTTTCTTTAGAAAATTTCATAAGAAATGACCCTATTTTTATTTAAAACGATCTGGTTCATCTTAAGCCACAGCAATCCTTTTTTACCCATTTAAATATATTTCCAATTACACGTCTCAATTGAAATTAATAATAGTTAAAATACATAAATTTTTCTTCAATTTCTTGTTACCTTCCTAATGCTAATAAAAATACTACCATTAATAATAATAATAAATAATAATAATAATAATAATAAATAATAATAATAATAATGGTTTACAGTGGTTTTAATTTTTTCCAACTTCAAAATGAAAACTGACTCAATCTGTGCTTAATAGTGTTTCCTACATGAAAACAAGGTAAATCAATATCATTTCATTGCATCTTTACTTGATGAAAAAGATCTTGATCCTGGTGGAGGTTTTTGTCACTTCCAAAGAAGCCTCCAACTAGCTCACTGCTTATTAATAAACTGGCTTTTTAATAAATAGCTGAAATATATTAGAACAGTATATCCTTTCCTATAAATTTCAGTATGACTATAATATATAATTTATTTCCTCCTTTTTGATGGGCGTGCAAGTCTTCGTCTATCGACATTCGGTTTTTTGTCGTGTTGTTGGACTACCAGCCAATAAAGATTTTTGGAGTTACGAAACATTTTGGCTCTTTTCTTGTGATGGAAACATTTTTCTATGCCTTCATCGCAGCATGGATGAATGAAATTCAGTCTCTTGCGAATAAATAGAATATTTATATAAACAAAACTTACCGAAGGGAAAGGTAACTCAATACAAAATCATAATAAAATAAATTCCCATTATTATATAATGTACCCTACCCCTCCCCTATACCTATTATATATTATACCATAATATACTATATATATATAAATACTTATATATATTATCATATATATCTAACATTATAATTTCTTCTAAAAACGTTGAAACTGAAACACTCCTCATACAAACAATCATATATAATCCTTTTATTTATCGACAAACTGAAGCATTTACCATTTATATCAGAGTTGTTAGAATTTAGTGATAAATAGCCAAAAGAGATGAATTTAGACTGGCAAGAAAGCCAAAACTATAAAATGGGTAATTTAGAAGACATTGTGACTTATATATATATTATTCATCATTATGCTACCTCTCTTCCACAAGAACTGATGGTAAGGTGCGATAACATACGACCGGAAACAGAAAAAGTACATAGAAAGAGAGGTTATGACATCCTCTATACAAGTCGAAAATGCAGACGCCTCAGCCTTTGACACCATAACCCATCCTTTTATCACCCCTACTTAGTCGAGAACTCGTCGCAGTCAAAGAAAATCACCCTAGAGCTTCATGGGGACCGCGACGGAAACCTCACTATGGGATCTCGTTGCACATAGCCTGGGGGTTTCACCCTTGGCCCAAGTCGTTGGTGCCCACAACCATACTTCGTTACAACCCGCCCCGCCATTCCAAAGTCCCCCTGCCTATTAAAGCCCACTCTTTCGTCTGCGTCTTCTGCCAACCACATCTCCTTCCTCTCCTCCACAGGTATATCTGTTTGTTGTTCTCTTTTTTCCGTGCATTCTTACTTGGAAGTGTACCTTTTTTCTCCTTTCCCTAACCGATTCTTCCGCACCAGAAGGTTGGGTGTATTTTTTTGTTCCGTCCTCAGCTCCTCTATGAGTTTTCACTGTCCATGCTGACATTTCCATTCAAACCAATCTACTCACTGACTTATGTTTTTTCTTTAGACGAGTGCTCAGCGGTACGAATTCCCAACTACCCCACACTTATTTATTTTAATCGAGTAATGATGCCTATACCAACCGTAACTCTCTTATTCATTTAAAGCGATCCGCTGTTTCCACATCGACACGAAACCATTTCAACAACTTTCATTTCTTTTTCTCATTTATCCTCCTTCTTCAGACCAAACACAACTCCTTAATACAGTCTCGTTCCTCATTATTATCCAATTCCCTTCATCACACCTAACACGGAATCCATAAAGATTGTCCATCTCACACACATTTGACTACTATTAGCATATACTATCCCATCTTATTCCAGACATAAGTCTCACTACTATACATTAACACCAGGCTAACTATACATAAGAAACCTCCCTTGGTGAAAAAGAAGACGCCCATAGGCACTCACCAAGATATACTATTATAGTCCCTTTTCCACGATTCCACCAACGATTTTCACTATAAGCACCCAACTACCTTTTCTCTGCCATTCGTCTTATAACGCTTCCTATCCTCTCGCACCTACCTGCGAGCCTCTCCTGCATGTTCACCCTTTGTCATGCTGCCAACCATATATCCTGAGTGATTTAAACTCAGACACTTACTGTTCTAGTTGTTCACTCTCATTCTTGGATTCTATTAACTTTCACACCGATGGCACTGTCCTCTACCTTACTAGTATATATCATCTAAAAACCTAATTAAACTTACTCCTTAATCTTTACGATTTTACGTTTTCATAACACTCCTCTCACTTATTCACACACTACTGTCCAAAATCTTAATCTACTCCTTATTAATCCTCTTCAAACTCTCAGTATTTCACACATCAACAAAACAATAATCATTACTACTCAGCATCATATATAGTGTTACAGGGGTACTCATCCAATCTAACTCTCCTTTCCTTCCTCCCCATAATTATTCTAACATCATCCATATTCCTATATCTATTATCCTGCACACCTATATATATATATATACTAACCTAAATTAACAAATCCTTTCATAAACGCCTCAAAAATCTACACTATATATATAAAATTATGATATAAACTAACATAAGGTAGACATTACACATCCCTCCCTTACTCCACTATTAATATTAAATACCAATTACTTACCTGTTAAGTATAATCATCCATCTAATATATATATATACTATATACCCCTAATTTTATATCTTTAGCATCACGACCTTAACCCTACTTACCACATACATACTTTTGTTCCATTACAGAAGCCATAACTACTAAACACTAAATAATCTAAACTATAATTAACTACTACTCAAATAGAGCTTCCCTATAATTATTCCTAATCAATTACGCTTGATAAGTCAAATTTCCATAAACCTATAATACAATTTAATATCCTTCATATCCCTAATAATAAAATATCTACATTTTCTCAATATCATTACTTGTATTTTCAACATTGATAAAATGATTTGATCCACGCATCCTTCCTATCTAAAAATTACCTAAACGCATACTCTTAGTATCGCGACTATATTATATCCCGCAATGCCGCGATATGATAGTTTCTATCACCATATATGCAGTCCTCTTCCAGGTTCGGGTTATCTCACTTCTGTCCTGGAACACAAAAAAATTTTCTTCAAGTTCCTCCAAAACACTTTTTCTCAATTAATCAAGAAAAAAGATTAACAGAAAATACCCTAAAGCGATATATAATCGTTTTCTCCTTATCTCATACGAAAACCAACTCTTCTTTCAATAATACGCTTGAAGGTTCCAATATAATTCCACGTCTTTTACCCATGTGTCGCCCCCTTAATCTGTCCACGATTAACCTTTCGAGATAAAACGCTTAAATTATTATTTATAAAAAAAGGGCTCGTGCCTTAAAAAAACCTTCTCTCTGAAAATACGAAATGTCTATCTTCTTGAGAAACCTTTCAGAAAACTTAGATTCTTATTTCACTAGAAATCCATGGAACTGATTTCAAGAGGCGATGATATGAAGATCACAAAACCTAAACTCATTACTAATCTTAACAAACCTCTCTAATAACCAGTGCATCTATATTTCATTAATATGATACGTATGATATATATATAAGTAAGTATTATTGTTTAAAGTATGTTAGAGTCATATGATTGGTACTTACTACTCAGCCTCATTATATAATAAGTATAGTTTTAAGGTTAGTGTATAATGAGTTGTTACCAATTACTTGGTTTACAACGATTGAATTCACATCATTGCACTTTTCATAATCTATTTATATTTATAAGCTATAAGTAATTTACAAGAGATTATTTTTACCTTAAATATATACTACTAAATTTCAAAATTTCTATACATTAAATTAATAATAAATAAATTAATAGCATTTCCATGCGTGTTCCTCTGTAATCACATCCTTTATCATATACGAGTAAATAATCTTAAAATAACTAAATACATATATCTCATTAATATATATTTATTAATGGCATAATTTTTAATAATAATTAAATAAAAAGTAAGGAATTACAATATCTCAACCTCCCCCACATATTATCGTGACAAATAAAATAAGATCCTGCAAGTTTTGTGACATTTTTTTCCCCAAATTTAATTATATTCTTTCCTTATCAGAAAAAGGGGCAGGAAAATTATTCGAAAAGCGTATGATCATGGGCAGACAAACCCATTAATTTGGAATCCGCCCGTATAAAGGTTTTAAAGTGTAAAAATGTATAATATAGCTATGATGTAGTTTTATGATTTAAAATAACGAATACTAGAGTAGAACCGGCATCAGATATAGCTGTCGGGTCCTCTCGCCTTAGTAGAGAGCGGGGGCCCCCATCGCTCGCAGTCCCTAATGGATATTGTTTCCTTGAACTTTAATTTTTAGGGGCTCGAGCCGCTGGGGGCACAGAGGGGGGACGACCCCCGTCGTCCACCTAGAGGCCGAAGACCGACATACTGATATTCATGCGGTTTATCTAGGTATTCCTGTAATTGTTTTAAATATTATTTTGTCAAAATGACTTACATATTTAATAGGCTAATTTTATTCACTATTATTTGTTATATATTATTATTTATTATTAATTTATTATTTAATTATTATTTTAAACTCTTACATCACTGGTTATCAGCGTATAACGCTGATTCAATATGTTAATTGGTCTTTTCACTGTAGTTCAATACAACTACTTATTCGAGAGCGCATCATATGGATTCTGGCCTTTTCTGGCTATGGCACTTATAATAATAGAAATAATGATTAGTATTAGCTATTCTATCCTCATATTCTTTCCTACATATTATATTATTCTATATTATTCTATATATATATATCTAAATATAATATATATATTACCATACTACTATTATAATATCGGCTTACCAATCTACGAACCATAGTCCATTATGGAAAATCTAATATGTTTTCTATGAGGGGCAAGCGAAAAAGTGCGCATGATTACGTAATCTACCCGCTAAGATTTTCTACTGTTGATTTTATATACCCTATATATAAAGAGAAACCTGAACATTTTGCCAATATATATATCATATTTATTATTTTATATATATAAATATATATAATTTCTATTAATATATTAATATAATATATATTATAATTAATATAGTATATATAAATTATATTATATATTATAATATATATATATATATATATATTATATATATAATATATTATTAATATATATATAAATATGAGAGATACAGAGAGAGAGAGATAGAGTGAAAGAGAGAGAGTTGTATTAGTAGATAGTTCGGTCCCTGCTATACTGTTAAGGTTACTGCTAAGATTTGAGTTTTCATTGTGAGCGATGCACAGATTTTATCGACTGATTCTGAGTTGGCTCGCAAGGATGGGGTCCATTTCATAACCCTGAACTATCAGGGTCTTACAAGCGAAAACCCTATACCTAATAGGATATTATATATAAATCATTATTATATATATATATATATATATATAATATATATTATTATAATATTATTATATATATTATTATAATAATATATATTATATTACTTATATATTATATAGGCTAATATACTTATAGTTTATTGTCATGACCTTCGTATTTCGATATCATCGATATGATAATATCGATCCGATATACTATATACTATATATATTATGCTTCTATCGTATATATCGATATCATATTGATTATGAATATAATCAATAATTTAATTCGATTAAATAGAATTATATATTAAATATATATACTATAATTAATATTATATATATATATATATTATATATATATTAATCATATATATAATATATATATATTATATATATATAGATAATATCATTAATTATTATAAATATATGTTGGTAATGTATTGTGGTTAATAGTGGAAGTAGTGAAAATCGGCAAACATACGAAATTTCTTAATCTGTGGAAAGGGATGGTAAAAATGCAATTGGGCTATGCTCTGGGAAAATACATTATTTTCATTCAAACATAGGGATCTTGGTGCCGGTACAGTTTACTAACTTATTTTAGCGTCATTTCGTTACGGATCCGATTCTAACATAAAAAATATAAAAGCTTTCTAGAATTAAAGATTAAAAATGTTGCGAACAATTTTTAACGAGTTCTACAACTTTGGCATAGTGCGCGGAACTCAGGAACAAAGACGAATCGTCTAAAATTTCGCCTTCTTCTTTTTTAAGAAAATTGCAGTTTCTAAAAAAATTTACAAACAGGGATGAGATATAGATAGATATATTTTTCAAGCCGTCCAAAAATTTCAAATGTATATTTGAAGTACGATTAATTTCGCTGATGAATTATAAATATTTATTTTTAATATTAAATGTAATGAACTGTAATATAACTCTCATTATTTGGGAAGATTATAGTAAATGATATTACCAATATATTTTAAGAATAATTGAATTTATAATAATAATAACTATATATATATATATATATACTATATCTAATATAATATATATACTCATATCTATATATATTATATATATATTATATTATTTTTCTATGTATTAAAATATATAAAAATATATATAATAATTTTATATATATAAACTATATATATATATATTACAACTATATATTATAATTGTATGTCTTATCATATATACGTATATACTATATATTTATATATATGATATATATTTATATAATATAGAAAGCTAATTAAGTTGCAGAAGATATCCTATAATTATATAATTACTATGGGGCTTAGGGATTTTTAAAGGGCTTACGGTACTCGAGTAGCTACATTTTTTACCCGGTCAACAGTTGCTCCAGTAAAGTTTTCGGCTGTACTTTTCTGAGAGGTGAGTTACTGAGACTCATATCATACTCTAAAATTAGGTATATTTCTACCTTTTTAGGTAGGGCTCGAGTCCTCGGATGGGAGGACGAAGGGGGGTAGTGAATTACGTTTTTCATACTACTACCGTTAGGAGAGGGAGGTCGGTAGGGGTACGGAACCTATACGCGATCAAACTCAAGCTCACAGAGGGGGTGGTTCACGTAGAGCCCTCCCGCGGGGGTGAGGCTTAAGTCCCCGTGTCCTAGAGTACGAGGACTATAGATCCTGAATAATGGGGCGGACTACCCGTGGGGTATTCGTTTAATGATATTACTATACAAAATAAAACATAATCCCCAAAATGAGTAAATTTGGGAACTTTTTTAAACTATGCAACCATCTATATTTATTTGCTTTAATATACTATCACACCAAATTGGGACATTTGATTTACTATATATATTATATATATATATATATTATTATTATTATTAATAGTATATATATATTAAATTATGTTCTGAATATGAATATTTAATATATTAATACTCATGTAAAAATATAATAATTAAATATTTACCATTAACAAGGTACTGAAACTAATTTCAATAGAATAAACTATGCAACCTCTATATTTTATTAGTATATATATTACATTAGATTTTATTACTAATATATCTTATATAATTATATTATATATATATTTTAATACTTATATATATATATATATATTATTATATATATATATTATTATTATATATTATATATTAATATATATATATAATATATATATATTATAATAATATATTATATATTATATCGATAATCGATAGATATCGATATTCAACCTATTAATTAATATTCATTCGAGATTTTTTAAGAAATCTTTCATTAACCATTTTCAGCAAAGCTTAATTTCTAGTTACTTATTCTTCCATTATATAACTATATATTAGGGATGCACCGATATCATCATCATCTATCTCCTTTCATCCAGATTGGGGATGAGGTGCCCAACATACAACGGAAACAGAATAGTAGTAGTAGTAGTAGTAGTAGAACATGATCTAAATATATTTATATATTTATGGGTCTTCTATTATTACATCAAATATTTATTTAAATATTTAATTTAAATATATTTATATATTTAACGGTCTTCTATTATTACATCGAATATTTATTTAAATATTTAATTTAAATATATTAATATATTTAAGGTCCTTCAATTACGTGGAGTGATGGGAACATACTGTAATCATATAAATGCAAAGGCTCGTTAAATTATTATCTAAATTAAGTTTATTAAATAATTTTTATATATTATAATATTAAATAATTTCCTCATTTTTTTTGAGTTATAATATATATCCACGATTTTAAAAACATTAATTGTACTAGGTGAATTGATTTCAAATTTCTTAAATACAAAGATGAGAGTAGAGATTAAAATGAGCCTTTTATCTTTATAATTTGAGAAGAAATGAGGCGTATATATCCGTTATAAGTTACATAATGGAAATGATAGATTCGTATCAATATATATTCAGTATCAGACCATTAGCTTGGAAATTGACTGTTCTGCTATCGTGATAACATATATTTAAATATATTTATTTGTTATGCAAAACTAATTTATTGATAGTAAATTTGTTGTATCATGCTCATCTTAAATATATTAAAATAATATAATAATATATTAGTTTACTAGATGAAAGATGAACGACAGATTGGCTCCTTGCATTAACTAAACATTTGAAGTATGATTTTTCCTAAAAGGTGAACTGGTATTCATGCAATTTGGAAATACAGCGTAGATGGTATCGTTGAACAAGCTTTTTGGTCAACATCTTCAACACCGTTGCAGCAATCTGTATTTGCGTGTTTCTTGGCGTTCTCAATAATTTTATTTTTCTCTATCATATTTGAATATAATTTTATGAAAAAATACAATAAAAGAAAACTAAAGAGTGGTATTGTCCTTTCTTTCTCTTATTAAAGTTTACTTTTGTTTAGTTCTCTTAATTAATGTTTTAATACTATTTTGATAGATTCTATTTTGCTTGTCCAAACTTCCCGCTAACTTTGTTGGACATTCCACAGTTCGCAATTCTGCAATTTTTCTCTGCTTCGCCAGTCCCTATCGAACTACTCGCTTTTCGCGAGAACATCCATTTTTTCTTTCTTCGCCTCAGTTCCCGCACTATCCGAAGTTATTACCGCCACATACCGCGAACTTTTTTCTGCTTCGCCAGAGTCGGCATCGCTAATCCAAGCTAAATCTCTAATCGCTATAAACCTTTTTTTTCACTGTTGACATGGACTTAGGGTTTGATTTGTAGTAGGTATTGGTAGCTGTAAAGTCATATGTTGTCAAGTAGTAACAATTACTTAAATTTTATTTCATCTTTATAAATTTAAAAAGCAAAATGGAGTTTTATTTTGAAGCTCTAAAAATTTCTTCTTCGTATTGTTTCCAAGTATATATTGGTTTTGCTTGAAGGAAACAGTCTTCTCGTAATTCTTGATATCAATCCACACAATTTTAGTTGAAACCACTTGAAATATGAATTGAACAAATATTATAAACTAATACGTTATATATATATATTATAATATATTATATATTATTCATATATTTATTAACATAAATGTAATATTATTTTTTATATGTATATTTTATATATTATATAATAATATTATAATATAATATTACTAATATATTATTAATTAAATATATATTAATATATATAAATTATTTAATATATATACCTATAATATACTATTATATTATAATATATATATATATATATATATATATAATATATATATATATATATATATATAATAAATATATTTATTTTAAAATATAATATATATATATATATTATATTATATTAATATTATTATTAATATATATACGGTAATATATATATATATATATAATTTATATTATATATATATATAATATACGTTATATATATTATATATATAATATATATATATAATAATATAATATATATTAATATACATATATATATATATATATATATATACTATATATATATATATATAAGGCTATAAGATTATACTTTGTTGGCTGCAAGTTCCTCATCATATATCAAAAACTACAATAGCTACAAGCGAAAAGTGACATACACATTGCTGGAATTCCTTTCCAACCAAGTGCGGAACTCGTAAAAAAAAAAAAATAAAACAAAAAACATTTTGGAGAAACAAAACAGAAAAAATCTCAACAATTCAAAAAATACAGTGTAAAAGAATACCTTTATTTTTGGAAATCCTGGTAAAATTTTAGATAGAAATGTAACAAAAATAAAAATTAAAAAAAAATTTTGTTAATAAATTATATAAAGAAATACTGATTATAGAAGAGCCTATTTAGAGACCTTTTATTGTTACTCGTTAAAATAAATAGACCTTTCTATTAAATTTTGCTTTTTTTTTTTTTACTAAAATGAATACCCAAGGGTAAACCGCAACGATGGCAGGAGTCCCGGTGGTCCTCTCGGCCTTCCGGGAACTACGGGGTAGGACTAATTCTCCCTCCGGGGAGGGTCCCGGAACCCCCGCTCTTTGGTATTTGGTGTGTTCAGCGGGGGTTCCTCGCCCCTCCCCTACGGGCGGGGTATGGAAAACGCCCCCCCTGTGTTCCCCGTCGGCTCGAGCCCACCTACACTTGCCGTGTAATAACCTTTACAAATAATATATCTTACTTACTTACATCTTGTCCCCTGCTCTACTAAAAAAAAAAAGCCCAATAATTTTTTTTTTATTTATTTATTTTTTTTTTTAAACATTTTTCACATCTCTATTTTTACCAGGATTTCCAAAAATGTATTCCTTTTCGGCTTTCGCTGTAGTAATGTTTTTGAATATATGATTTTTTTTTTTTTTTTTTTATTTTTTTTTTATTTCGCAGTTTTCCGTAATATAAATCATTGCCAGGATTCCAGCATATGTATATACCTATTTCGCGGTAGCTTATTGTAGTTTTTGAGATATGAGTACTGGCCACAAAGTAATCTTATGCTCATAATTTATTATTAATATATATATTATATATATATATATATAGTAGTAGTATTTTATGTATAAGTCTACTGAATATTATATTATTATATATATATTATATATTATATATATATATATAATTATATAATATATAATATATATATAAAAATACGGACCTACCATTGTAATTACTATTAGACCATTTTGTGTTGTCATATTTCCTCCTTTTTGGTAGTCGCTATGGCGCAAATTGGCTGACTTAAATTTTGAGGAATGATTTACCGCATAACACTAACTGCAATTCCCAACTTTTTTTCAAATTATCGCAATCGCAATTCCGCAAATTTTTTTTTTTGTGTTCGCAATTCGGGGATGCCACCTCTGAATACTAGGGACATAGATAATAGTAAATTGAAGACACTCTGAGAACATGGTTTGTTTTTAAATCTGCTACATCAAACCTGAAAATGGATTTTTTTCTTGCAATTCTCATTTACTGTCTTTTAATAAGATTGGGGACTCTCTGTGAGCCTTTAAGCATTGGTATTCATTTTGCTTGATTCCTTTAAATAGGTGATGGATTACGCAGTTTGTCATCTTTGGAAACTAAGAAATGTGTCCGCTTTCAGCCGAGTTATTTGAGGATTTTGAAGATGGGCGGGGGGCGTTGGGGGAGGAGGGTATCTGATAAGAAAGGCATTTTAGACGGCAAAGAAAAAAAACTAATTATATTCACAGTTATTATCCAAGTTGATACTTGAAATTATCTTCCAAACCGAGCGCGGGTGTTCATTTTGTTTGCTTTTCTTTGTATTGATTATATTTATTATTATTAAATATATAAAAAAATAATAAGACCAATTCTATCTTATATACCATAAATATATAATATATATATAATAATTTATTATTATAGGGATATATATATATTAATTTTTCTTTATATTGTTATATTATATTTATTAATTATATTAACAATTTATAATTAAATAAATTATTAATTATTAATAATATTTATATATATAACTTTTATATTAATGCTAAGATTAAGTAGTGGGGCTTTGGATTGAGATGAAGGTGATAGGGAAGGAAGTGGGAAGAATTAAGAGTGAGAAGTTAAGCATGGAACAAGGTAATACAGGATAAATCATATTATAATAGCACTTTGCAAATACACATCCAGATTCTCGAATGTGACAAGATGATAACTGACATACAAATCTGGACGAAAATGAGGCATATGTTTGTTAGTAGTAAGCGAAGAAGTAATGGTGATGTGCTAAGAGTGGGTCATAGTTAAGAATGTTTATATAAGGAGTGTGGAATGAACAAGATGTAAGGGTATCAAGGGGTTAATAATTAAATAGCAAGAGACGTTTTTTTGAATATTAAACTAAAACAGCTAGTTGGGGAATGAGGTTTTCAAAGGGCAGGTGTATAATGGTATTAGGAATATTAAGGGGGCAAGGAAGCATCAAAGTATGAATACGTGGAGGAAACGAAGGTAAACTGAAGTTTGGTTTTTCCTTTTTACCAGTGAACAACCCATACGGTGGTTTTTCAAGGATGGGGCAGCAGGGCAAAGGAGTTCAAGAAAAACAGGAAGTGCTGGACAAGCAAAGAGGCAATACAACGACAAGTCTGGGGTTTCAATATCCCGTCATATTCTTGTGCGAGCAGGACTCTTGTGATACGTGGGAACTCAAGGGGATGTGAATGCGAGCAGGTAACTTTCTCGAGCATATGGCCCTGTAGTACTATGGAAGAGAGATAGGTGTGCGGCAACCCTCACGTAGCTAGAGATACGAAGGGGTCATGGGAGGTGTTGAAAGAAGGGCGACAAGTTCTATTAGTTCTTTTTTAGTTTTCTTTAGACTCAACCTATCAATAGAAAGGGGTGGAGCCGGAGCCCCCCCCAATGTGAGAAAGTATTCCATAACAAGGGCGACTAAAGGCTTAAATATAGACTGGAGTTAAACTGTTAAGAAAAAAATCGCAAACCTGAAACAGAACCCTAGATTCTTGTCTTCGAGTCCACTTAGCAAACACTCCTTTCAAATCGAAGGTTTTCAAGACAATTTTGTTGTTTATGTTTGGAGACGCAAGGATGTTTGTCATCCAGGTGAGACGTTAGAGGGCGATAGAAGGAATAGGGAAAGTGAGTGAAGTGTTTTTAAGAGGGAGATGTAAGATTTGAGTTTTTAAAGAGTTGACTTTTACAAAGCGTTGCGTGGCTCCATACGGGAAATAACACATCAGATCGGCAAGAGGACTGAGCGCGTAGAATCAGGAATCGGAAGCTGAGACGAGAGGCAGGACTCTAGATTCAAAAAGAGGGAGCAGATTTTGAAATGAGTGAAACGAAATGGACGAGTTGAGGTCATCGGGCATAAGAGTGAACAAGACGAGTTGAAGGTCAGCTGAGGAGATTCGTTGATGAAACAAGTTGGAGATGTAGACAGAATTTGGGGAGGAAACAGCGACCACAAATTAACAGGAAAAGAGAGGAAAGAGGACGCCCCATCAACGGTGCTGATATGGCAGCGATTGAGATAAACTTGACAGACAAGAGTATGAGCAAGCAGAAAGAGACCCAAAGGGGCCTTCGCTAATGGTGAGGACTTAGAAGAGAGTGATATGACGATGGCGCAGAGTAGGCCATAACCCATAATAGAGCCTCGGGTCAAGAAGCTTTGGATAATGTCAAGCGCCACCCGCAAGAACTCCCATAGTCCATAAGTGGCAGAAGACATAACTCAGTTAGATAGAACAGTATTATGTCACTGCATTTGACCTCATCTTTTAGATACGGATAGCGTCGAAAGCCATACTTAGATGAATAGAAAGCATGAGAATGAAGACTCACATGATCCTGGATGAGAGTTACGAAAAGAGGTTCAAAAGGATTTTTCAGAATTAGAATACGACAAGCTGAGAGCTCATAGTTGGATAGATAGTTTGAAAGGATCAGAATTCAGGAGCGACTACCCTTTTTTTCGGATTTGGTTTTTAAATCTGGTTATAGAAAGAGCGCTTCAGTCTTGCAGTATTAATTAGTATGTAGAAGACATATAGCGTAGAACGAGGCAGGCGCCAGTTCAGAAAGCACACCCGTGTCGTCAAAAGGGGCAGAAATGCATCCGGTGGACACTAACCTTCTGGGCGTCTCTTCTATTGGCATCTCACGGTCTTCATGCACCCAGTAAAAGCGGATGGCATTACCAGGGACAGCCAGAGGATCGATCATGAATTTTATATAAAGATATGGGAATGATCTGAGAGGCAGAAGGACGTAGGAGGAAGGGTGCCAGGTAAGAATTAGAATGAAAATAGGCAGCAAAGAGATTGTCTTCCTTTTAGAAGGAGAGTTACGCTACAGGCCGTCAGAGCGGGAATACGGGAGGAAGGCAGATTTACAGTTGTTAGAAGATATTTTTGGCAAGAGGGCAGAAATTTTAATACTCCAGAGAACAAGTAGGTTGGCTTACTTTCTCTTTTTAGTGAAAGTTGCTTAAGCCTGTTGAAATAGTTTCCTGCAACGATTCCGCGCAGAATGAAAAATCAGTAATGCAGAGATAGGAGAACGAAAGATTTTCCATGCCTGATACGCAATGTCTTTCCCTAATGGCGCGAGAACAAGCTTAATCGAGCCATGGATTTTGGGGAGAAAAAAAGATTCGAGATTGAACGATGGAATGAACCTGCTCATCATGGCGATAGGCCCTATCCTTTCAAAAAACGGTTGACCGAAGCAATCTCTATAGCCAAAGCACGGA
>JABUQX010124019.1:50000-51374 GCA_015478945.1 Trachelipus rathkii | reverse complement strand
CGGTGCTTGTTCGGGCATTGAGTTTTGTGTTCCTATTGGTAACTCCAAGCTTTATTCACGCGGTGCTTCCTTCATTCTAGCCACCTCTGTTCTGAAGAAATTCTCTATCCATCTTCGTGTTTTCTTGCGAATTTAATCCTCTCACTTTAAAGACCTGCGTCTGTGCTCATCTGCGTAGTTTGCCTTAGTTGATTAATATCTGAGGTGTGCAACACCCCCTCCTGAATAGGGCTCTGCCCGGTGAGTGAGTGACAAACTGTAAATATATATATAATATATATATATATATATATATATATATATATATATATATATTATATATATATATATATATATAATATATATATATATATATATATATATATATATATATATATATATATATATATATATAATTTTTAATTCAAACTTCAAAGAGTAAACATCCGCATCCGCATCCACATCCGCATCCTCATCTACTTTAAGATCCGCATTCCTCTTTAGATCCGCATCCGCATCCGCAAACAGTCAAATTTTTACATCCGTCCATCACTAATAATATATAATTATATATATATATATATTAGTTTAATATATATATTATAATATTACCGGTATATATATATATAATATACTATATATATATATAAATATAATATATAAGTATATATATATATATATATATTATATATATATATATATATTAATATATATAATAATATTATATATATATATAATATATATATATAGCTGCCCGCGGAAATTTTAATTTCTCTTGTTTTAGTTATAATTTAACGTACAATAGTTGCGGTTGCGAATTGCGGTTGCGACTGCAATTCGCGGTCTACCGCAATTGCGTTTGCGGTTGCGATCGCAATTATTTCTAACGAATTGCGATTGCGCCGCAATTATTTTTGGGTTGCGGGCCCAACACTGTATATATATATATTACCGTATTATATATATATATAATATATTATTTATATTAATAATATATATAAATATATATATATAATTATATTATATTATTATATATATATATAAATATATATATATATATATATTATATATATAATTATATATATAATATTATATTAATATAGTAATATATATATATAGTAGTAAGGGGTGGGAAACACTGGACAGCCAAGGTCACAGCAGGAATGTTGCAAAGCAAATGTTGCAAGCACATTTTGCCAACATTGGTTTTTTTCAAGCCTTGACGCTGTCAAGTTAAGGGTTTTAAGGTCGGTGAGTGATGACCGAATTTAAGGGTCTGGAAAAAGACCGACTTCCGAGGGTTTTGAGCCTGAACTCAAGGTTTAGCCCCAGAAGTGGGACGGAGCCCCTCAAAGGGGGCTTTTTGGTTCCTAGAAGGGTTTAAATGATCGATAG
>JABUQX010124019.1:22500-40000 GCA_015478945.1 Trachelipus rathkii | reverse complement strand
AGAGTAATTACTAGTTAGTAGTTACGAGTTTTGGCTAAGAATAGGAAGTCACGGAGTTAAGATTTGGACAAAAAGGAGAGAGTGAATTTGTATGTTTTTATTAGGCAACAGACCAGAAAGAGGAGAACAAGCCCTCGCATTAGAATTTAAAAGTTTATGTATGTTTTTAACAGAAATATTCATTGCATAAGAACGACATTATTTTCAGGGGTAGAGTCGCAAGTGTTCTAAGAAAACCAGAGTGCAATAAAGTACGAGAAATAACTCGATTGGAAAGCTAAGTTTGTAAGAAACGGGGACCTTACTTTCGTATTCAGATAACTCCTCCAATAGAGTAAAAAGGCCAAAAAACGCACTCTATAGATATTAAGAGAGAACTGATTGGACATACCAACAATTCCCCATCAAGTTTTTTAGATTAGTGGGATGATGAATCCACCTAATAACTGTTAAAAGTATATGTACAGTATGTGATGACGTTTATGCGAAAATATATAACCTCCATATGATTCCCTCGGCTCTGTGAGGTTCATGTAGCCTAATAGATTAGTTTTTCATCTCTCTCTCCCTCTCTCATCTCTCTCTCCTCTCTTCTAAGCTCTCATCTTCTCTCTCTCCATTTCTTCAACTTACCAATTCATGGGACTATTTCCTCCTCTCCTTCTCTCTCTCTTTCTTCTCTCTCTCTCGTCTCTCTCTCTCTCTCTCTACTCACTCTCTCTCTCTCTCTCTCTCCCAACTCCTTCTCTCTCTCTCAACTCTCCTCTCCCTCCTCTCCACCGTACTTACCTTTCATCTTCTCTCTATCTATTTTCTCTCCTCGTCTCCTCTCTCACTTCTCTCTCTCTCCTCTATCTCTCTCATCGTCACCCTCATCTCTCATAACATCTTCTCATACTGCTCCTTCTCTCTCTACTTCTCTCTCTCATCTCTGCTCTACTCCATTCTCTATTCTGCTCTCTTCTCTCTCTTCGTCTCTCGTCACTTACCTTTATACTGCTATTAAGCTCTCTCTCTCTCTCTCTCTCTGCTCTCTCCTCATCTCTCCTGCATCTCTCTCTCCTGCTCTTCTACACTGCTACTCGCTTCTCATCTCCATGTTCTCTCTCTCTCTATCTCTCTCTCGTCTCTCTCTCTTATCTCTACTCATTGCGTGCATATCATACACTTCTCTCTCCTCTCTCTCTTCTCCTCTCTCTCTATGCCTCTCTCTGTTTAGACTCTATAACCTCACTCTCTCTCTCTCTATTGCTCATCTCTCTTCTCTTCTCTCCTTCTCTCATATCTCTCTATCTACTCTATGCTCTCTCTCTTGCAATTTCCTCATATCCTCTGTC
This sequence comes from Trachelipus rathkii, assembly GCA_015478945.1. NCBI lineage: Eukaryota > Metazoa > Arthropoda > Malacostraca > Isopoda > Trachelipodidae > Trachelipus > Trachelipus rathkii. Next base: position 38,663 of record JABUQX010124019.1, on the reverse strand, counting down.
TCAAAAGGCCTGCGCTGATTACGCTGCAATCTATCTCTCATCTCTCTCCTCCCTCTCTAATCGTTTCATTAAATTCTCCGGAATATTGATTTCGTGCTCCTCTTAAACTTTATGTCATCACCATATAAGAGGACTTGTAGAATATAGCGGGGGAATTCGATGACCCTATTGAAGAGGACGGGATCACTCAACAGGTGCTCCGCCAATCTCTCTCCTCCCCATGATTATACTATCCTATTCTCCCGTGCTACTCTATAGGCTAATATAATGTTATACTCATGTACCACAGAAGACTCTCTATTATTCTGTGTTTCTTAGTTTAGACATATACGAGAAACACTAACAAATGTATGGTTTTGTGCTTTTTCTCTTTTATAAGTTATCACGAATCGGAGTAATATGGATATAATCATATATTATATAACAATCCTCTCTCCTATTATATATCTTGACATTCTTCGAGAACCTATCTTCTTGATTCAGTAAGGTAGCGAGACCATCCAATCAAACATTTCACTCTGAATTGAAATGAACATTAATATAATGAATATATATATATTATCTGAATAAATAGATATGATCCTCTTTAATTCTAAAGAGTTTTTATATTTTTTTTTTTTTTTTTAGTTTATATTATAGAATAAAACCATCCTCTGCTAATCTGAGATAGAGATCCACACTAAGTTGAAAATACGTCACTAACATAACAGTCTTGTAAAAAAAAAATAATTACCATAATAAGCTTGTGGATCAGAGTATATTATCACAAGGGCGATTAAGTCGTCACGTCTATATATCTATATAAGCTGGCAAAAAAAAATTAGTGACCGTGATAAGGAAACGTGTTCTATATCATGACACACGTGAATGAACACAAGGCATGACTAGCTAGTGAGATTACGGAAGCCAAACTAAGTGCTCTTGAGGACTAAGGAGAGAAGGCCCAACCAAATGGTGTAGAAAAGGAGTCATACGAAACTGTGACTATCCTCATTCTACATGGAGTGAGTTTGTGTACGTAACCTGCGCATAATAGTGAGAACTTTTTTTAGAGGAAAAAGGCAGTCTCCCTAATATAATATATATTATATATAAAGATAATAAATAATTATAATTTATAGTATTGAGTGAACATCAATTCTCGGCATATTAAATGTGATTGAATAACTATCAGAACTAAAGTGACATAACTGTATAGGAATCATCATTGGATAAGATAAGGTAATATTCGATTGGATGTGAGCATAATGCCAAGACCACTCATCCAATGACATATGAGTAGGGGGAATGTTTTATACTAAGATTTGCCAGTAAATATATAGATTGACTTTGAGATATGCCATGTGAGGAATCAGTTGTTGTATCAATTAGGTAAAATATTTTAGTAGGGAGGAGGAGAGATAAATTTTTTCGCCTATATACTAAAGCGAGAAGCTCCATATAAATTTTGTATCTCGAAATAAATAGACAAAACCACCTCATAAGAGAATTACTCACACACATAGTGAAGAATATCGAAACCGTTGTAGACGCTCCCTAGCAGATAATCTTCACATTTATACCGTCCTCCTCTATAAACTATGGCTGTGTCTATGTTGATTGAGAGTGAATATTGCAGTTGCTAATTAGTCCAGGAACCGGTTGTTCGAGATCATCCACTCTTAAGGTCAAATGATTTTTTAGGCTTATTCAAGGTGCCTAATAATATAACAATTCTGTCGTATTCTATTTGACTATTTATTTTTATTAATTGTTTACTTTAGTGACGCAAAGGAGTTTTAGTGATAATAATATACAAACATACTAACCAGCATATCCAGATGATTGCGCTGTGCCTCATTTATGATTTTAAATGTCATATATCTAGTAGATTTAAAAATATCAATATTTATTTGATTATTTAATAAACAAAAAATAATAAAAAAAATATATTAAATAACAGTTGAGTGGAAAAGAAAAGAAAAATAATAACACTTTACTATTGCCTAATCTAGTAATTCACTTTATTAGTTTTTAATTATTGAACTAATCCAGTCCATTAGAATATTTTTTAAGGAAAACTAACATTGTTTTTATAAAATAATCAATAAAAACTAACATTGGTAAATCCTCTCAAAGATACTTTTATTAAGTAAGATAACTAACATTGTTTATTATTAAGCTCTAAGAAATATTGTTGAGAACTAAATCTTCTAAGATTATATTTATCAATTATATGCTAGTACTAACATTAGAGTTTTATATTTGCTTATCCATTGATATAATGATATATATAATAATAAGTTTTACATTTAAATTTTAAAGTTACAGCTATTGGTATTTTATTCGTATATTAACAATTATTCTATAGATTTATAACACTTCTATCTTTTAGTTTATATTCCTTTTGATTATTAAGATATATATATTATGTGAACAATCTTTAAACTGTTCTTTATAGATTAGAATATTTTAGTATATAATCTAATTTTTTCATATCTTAAAAATGTTTACGTTTAAACTTTTCTATTTCTGCATAAAGCCTACTTAGTATGTCCTCTCATTTTTCGTATGTTCCTGAGACTGACTAAATAACTATGAGAAGGATTGGCGAAATCTTTACGTGAATGCACCTGGACCTCTTTATGCCCAATCAATTAAATCTTAATTATATTTGGCTACTATTTAACCGCTCTGTCTCATGTATGCAAACTACGTCCTTATAAGAGAGCGTTATACATATATATTCATGTATATACGTTATTCTCGTGTATTATGAGTGAAAACCGAACTTTACATATAAGTGCATATAATGTATAAACGTATAGACCTTCCTTCTATAAAGATTGTAGTTTTAAAAACAAAGTAGAATTAAATTTACTGAATTAATGTTATTACAAAGACAAATCAATTCCTCTCGTCATTATTAGTCTAGAGCACACATACCCTTGTCCCTTAGATATTTTTAAGTCTCGAACCCAATAGGCCAATATATTTTGATATTAATTTTGTCCATAGTCCAAAAACTCTTCGGCCAGTGAGTATTATTAGTTTAAACCAATATCTCCTTAATGATTAAGTTTCACTAACCAATACTGTTAGCTAAGGGTTATTGTCTCACTTTACGTATTATGATGGCCAGTAGCGGTTTATTTCGCACTCTCGTGGATTATATATTCTTATATCCATACACTCCTATGAAAGTGAAACTCTCAAGTCCATAATACTTACACATAAAATTTGCATTCTTATTCAATAAAGTGATTGTAACTAATATACATATAACTCAATTGCTAATCGAGTATAATTAAACAAGATAATATCTATAATGAGTCGAGTGGGTTATTGTAACACAAAGATGATGTTTATAAGATTAACCAAGCTATTGTGGCCAGAACTGGATATTCTTCTGAAACTTAACGAGTAATTATGATAATTAAACCTTTAAAACACATATACCGACCGAGATTATAAGGATAGCGGCGATGAGTATTATCAAGAAAAAAATATCAATATAAAAGAACTATCCCCTTCCAATTAAATACTCTCGCACAGGAGTCGAAAATGACAACACCAATAAAATCTTACGGGAACCAATTGTTAAAAACATTTTAAGAACCGAGATAGTTGTTAATTTAACTCAAAGTTGAAATATAATAGAAAAGATATACTGCATATACATTTACCAAACACATATTCACAGATATTACACTAAAAAAGAAACATAAAAGGTGTGCGGCCAAATATCTAGTTGAATTGAGGAACAAACAAAGAAAACTAACCCGTTGGCTATTACTCTGGCACAATAGAACGCAAGAATACATAATTTATTGTTATACTTTAATAATCTTGAAACGATTTCTTGTATGGTGTTTGTGAGGATCACCTCATTAAATTTTCCTTTTGCTAAATGTCTTCTAAAGACACTTTTACAATTCCACCAAGAAATATTTGTAGTAGATTCAGATCGATTGGCTTTAGGCGCACCCGAATAACTCAACTTCATAAGAATGAATGTTCGGCGCTTCGCATCCATTATAATACCTGTGTACGCGGCATATCTATGCATGACCACCTCCCAGTTTGAAAATCAAAAACAAAGGCAACAAAGAGTTGATTCAAGTAAAAGTGGATGAAAATTCAGTCTAGGATTAAATACGTATTTCCTTTTGTAAAGAAGGAAAAGAGATGGCATTGATTAGCGGAATCCGTTCTTGGTAAGAACAGACTTAAAATCAACATGTATTGCATTTTTCCTTGGTAGTTGGCGCCATAAGCATTACGAATGTGGTCCAACATCCCCTGCATTCTTTATAATTTTTCCCACGATTCACCTATGACTCGCACACGAAACATTCCCCAAAAATCAGATAAGCCAATCTTGTCTCAAACTACCAATACTTCGTTGCGAGATTCTCTTTAAACTGACCCAAAATCTTACGTTCTTATATATAATTATAATTAGATATATATATATATATATATAATATATATAGTAAATATATATAGTATATATATATATAACTATAATAATATAATAGAAGAGTAATAGATAGTATAATAAGATATTATAAAAAAACCGTGTAATAGATATATATAATTAGTATAGTTATATATATATATATAGTAATGTTATAATAATATATATATATATATATATATAATATAATATATATATATATATTATATATAATATATATATAGATTATATATATATATATATATATATAATATAATATATATATATATATACAAGAGTGTTAAATATATATACAGGCCCCTTCTAGGGGCGGAAAAAGAAATATCAATAATAAATCTATACCGACCTACGTATGTACGTCAGGTCTAATCCAAAAGTAGTATAGTAATAGACACTACTTACTAGTTTAATTAAGGCAGAAGCTTAAAGAGTCAAATGTTCTCCGTCATATAGGAACAAAGCAAAGTTCTGCAGGGTGTAGAGAATGTTATTGAAAACATCTCAGTACACGTTGTGGGGAAGTTGGAAAATCTGGCCTGAACGTATGTTGTTTGATTCAATGTGTTCAAGTGTTTCTGGGATTGGTATTGTGGTTAGGGTTGGGGATTAAAAAAAAACTTCGTTTTTTTAAAAAAAAAAAAAGGACCAATGGCCAAAGTTTTTGTTTTTTTTTGGTTTTTTTTTAAAATTACTTAGAGTTTTTACTCTAGAATATTATCTTTTACCTCCTTCGATAGTTATATAGTTAAAACTACACTCCGAAACTAAAATTTAACCGTTTTAAATTTATTCATAAATTTTTTCCTATTATTTGGAATGTAAGCTCTTAAGTTAACTTGAAAACTATTTCCTAGATAAAATTAAATAATAATTCTCAGCTAAAGCAAAATAAATTTAAAAATATAAAATAAATAAGATTTATAAATTATTTAATTAAGATCTTAATTTTTAAATGATAGTATATAATATATATATATATATATATATATAATAATTATATATTATATTATAATATAGAGTATATAATAGATAATCATATATATATATTATATAATATATATTTATATATATAGTATAGATTATAGATATATATTATATACTAAATATTAGATAGGTACACAGAAATATAGTAGGTATATATATAATATATATATATATATACCGTATAGATATATAAATTATATATTATATATACCGGGATTATATATAGTGAATAATATAGTATATATATAATATATATATATATAATATTATATATATATATATATATATATATATATATATATATATATTATATATATATTTCTTTCTTGTCTCACCTTCCTTCTTTGCCCAGATTGGGAGGTAAGGTGCGTACAAGCCATCGGAAAAGAAAGCAGTAGGAGAACATGACAAACGTCCGAAAAGAAAGCCCAGCCTTATTAGTGAGGAGCTCGTCACAGAAAGAAAATCCACCCTAGAGCATCATTGGACCGCGACGGACCCTCACTAGTGAGTAAATCGTCCAATGTAAGGGTTTCATCCCCTGGCCCAGGTGGGCCACAACCATCCCCCATACAAAACCCCGCCATTCTCCCTTATCATGCACCTTTCTTCTCCCTTCTGCCAAACTCACATTCTCTACCTTCCAGACATTCTTTCACCGACTCAATCCACTTCTCTTCTCGGCTCCCAGCCAGGTCGGTTTCCCGGAACACACTCTTCCACTATACATCCGGCTTACCAACCGACTTTCATTTCATCCTTTCCACATGACCAAAACCATCTCACATTACTTATCATTTATTCGCATCAGTTTAACCCTTCTCACACCACAACCACTCTCTAATACGTTCATTCCTCACTTTATTAAATTCTTTTCACACCTAGCAGTTGCCCCTAAATTTCCATCTTGAACACATTGAAACTTAGATCTATACTTCTTTATTCCGACCATGAGGTCTCACTACCATACAATAACACAGGAAAACAACCCTCATTGTAAGACTCTAGCGCACAGCTGGTAGTCCCTTACATACACCACGAGTTTAATTGCACCAGCCACCTTCCTGCCATTCACAGATCTTCTACTACACTCTGCATCATCGTTCCCTTCTCATCCAATAGCTACCCTAAATATTTAAACTCCAGACACTTGTTCCCAGCTGCTCACATCTAACATAACTTCACCACTGAAGACTATCCTCACTCACAACCATACCCTTACTCTCTTATCAACGTTCACTTTCAAACCCCTCCTTTGGTACATACCCTGCCAAATCTCGCTCTAACAATCCTCTCAAACCCTCTTCAGGTGACTCGCCATACAGAACCAAATCATCCGCATTCCGCATATTATATATATATATATATATTATATAGTATATATATATATTATTATATATATATATATATATATATATATATATATATATATATATAATACTATATATATATATAATATATATAGATTATATATATTATATATATTCTTCATCTAACCTTTTTCTTCCGCCAAAGACTGGTGTGCGTAAGTGCGTTATCAAGCAGGTCAGAAAAGAAAAGCTAGATAGAAGAACTATGACAAAGTCGAAAAGAAAGCCCCAGCCTTAACCCCCCCCACCCCTGGTCCCATTAATTAGTAAGGACTCATCGCAGTCAGAAAATCCACCCTATAGCTTCACGAGGTCTGCGACTAAGACCGACGGAAGGCGGGAATTGCCTGGGGCCAGGGGCCGGAGGGGGGTTAGCTAAAATAGAAATGAAATTGTGAAAAACACTGAAAGTCTTAAAACTGGTAGGATGAAAATTAAATATAATTTCCATAGGAATTAATTAATAAATTTAATTATAAAAAGGAATACATTTTATATATATTAAATTAAATTATATTTTTGAGAAGAAATTTGTAGAAAATAATTGATTTTCTAGAAGAATAAGTTGTATTAAGTATATATATATATATATATATAATATAGATAGATATATATATTAGTAATGATATATATATATAGGAGATATATATATATATATATATATATATATATATATATATATATATATATATAATATAAATTTGCTTGAACGCAAGTAGTAATATACCCGACATTTATAATAAAAATAAAGCGTACATGACTGATCTTGCCCACTTCTATGGCTTGCCAAAGATTCACAAGCCTAATCACCCCTTACGCCCTATCATTTTCCGGAAATACTAATTGCACACTTATAAACTTTCTTCTGGTTATCTTCTCGAGATTAAAACCAATTAATCGGCCAAAATTCTCACCTCCCAATCTCATTCATACAGAAGATTTCATACAAGTATATTTCATTGACATACTAATCCTTCCACACACAATTTCTTAGCTATTGACGTTCACCTCCCTTTTCACTCCGTACCGGTCCCATTTACTCTAAAACTGTTAACTAGAAAAATATATTCAAGAACATAACATGACTTTAAATTATCTTTCTCCCTTCTTAAGCAACTTATTTCTCTCACACTTGATCACAGTTTCGTGTTACTTTTAAAATTTCTTTTTTACAAACAAACTTAAGTTATGGGCCTCTCATGGGTTTCTCACCTTATCTGCCACTTTTAAGCAATATTTTTGTGTGAACTCTTTGAACACCCACTACGATTTTCATCACCCTTCTCTTTCTAATGACATATGGCTTCGTTATGTGGACGACTGGTTCTCTGCGCACTTCCAAATGACATCAATATAAATCATTTTACAACATATCAATAACATTCATCCCTCTATCTCCTTCACACATGAATTTACCTATTAACTCTTCTCTACCTTTTCTTGATACTTTAATTTCATGGAAAAACTCTCCAAATCTATCCTTTTCTGTCTACAGAAAACCCACTTCTTCCTTCCTCCTCTTATATACATTGGTTTTCGACTCAAACATATAACACAAAATTAGCTACACTAACTGCCCTCTTTCTTAGAGCCCTTCGAGTTTGCTCTCCTCCTAATCTCTCAACAGAAACTCAATTTCTTTTTTCAACTTTCATCAAACTAAAATATCCTCCTTATGTCATTAATTCAGGCATTTTCGGCGAAAGCCAAACAAAAATTCTATAATAGTAACCCTCCCCATACTCCTCACACCACTTTTCTTATCTTCCCATTCCTTATAGTTAAATCATCAATTAAAAGAATATCTTCCCAAAAAATATTCGCTTTAGTGAAAATAGTAATACCAATTCCCGTTTGAAAAAAAGTTTTAAAACCCCTAAAATTAAATTACTTATCAAACGGCAGAATGCAGTGTTATACGAAATTCACATGCATGGTAGAGATGAACGTGATCCGATCTCGTTAACATCGCGAGACTGAGAGATGATGAGACTAGACCCGAGAAGAGCGGAGGTAAACAACATAAGAGACATGATTGGAGTCAACTCGTGGCTAATTCAGCATTTTAACGAGTGACGCATCGAACTCTGCAGAGGAGAGAGACGACCATAAAATCATATAAATCCAGAGATTGTACTCCAGATTAGAAAGAGGATAGAATTCAATCAGTTAGACGAGAAGAGGAAATAATTGAATCGTCATATGAATAGAAACAATATAGTTGAGAAATGTGGAAGATAAGAAGATGACCGTGAGTGAAGAAGTGAGGCCTTGACGAAGATTATTCGAGAAAGAAGAATCAGATGAATGAACTCGCGATGAAAGGTACGAGAGAGAGAAGTAGCCTTAAGAGAATGTGGAAAGAAGAGGAAGGGGAGCGGAAAGAAGAGAGAGCATGAAGTTAAGAGAAACAAGTGATTTTTCGGATTTAACCGTATTTGGATAGTATATGTTAGTAAGTGATATGTGAGCAGTTTCACACGAGGACAAGAGAAGCCTGCATTGATTGTCTTAGGCGAAAGCTAATGTTTATTTTGTTTTGTTTATATTTCATAATTTTATCTGTGATGTTTTATTAAAGTTATTATTTTTACGTGCCTAGGGGGGACAGTGATATCCTATAATATGAGATGAGATATGATAGAATGAATATATATATAATGAGTATATATATATATATATATTATTATAGAGATATAATTATATATGATGAAGATTAATATATTAGAGATAGATAGAATGAAATATATAATTGAATAAAATAAAATAATTTTGAAAAGAGTTTCAGGAAAATGTTTTGATGATTTCGTTGAAGATATTACTGTATAAATAAATAAATAATTAAATGATATTTAAACAATTATATTTATTTCCTTTTAACCGAATTCGAGTTTTGAGGAGATATATCAAAATTTCGAAGATGATTTTTAGTAAAAACTCCGGAAGAAAATTATAATTTGACCGTGCAAATTAATTTGAAATCATAGTAGAGACATACCAAGAAAAAAGTGTAGATTATATGTGGTAAAGGTATGTTTATGAGTATTTTGCATCGAAATTTGTGTATAAGAAAGGAGTAATGGAAGTGATTAAGAAATATATTGTGGATTAGTGATATTGTTGATTTAGACCACGTCATATTTTTTGTAAATATTACAAGTATACCCCGAGAGAGGGGATTAGAAAACCCCGGTTTTATTCGATGATTTTTGGCCGGGAGAGATAGGCCGGATGGAGAGATCACGCCTAAAATCGGCCAGGGTGGCCGGAGGACACGAAGGAGCCGTCGGTCCCTATCTGCGATCGGACCTCACTATGGTAAATCATCAAGTGTAGGGTTCATACCTTGACCCAGGTGGGCCACAGACCATTAACCGACCACGCAAGAGGAGACCCGCCTTGTACGAGATCTCTTGTATTATGCACCATTTATTCTGTGCCTCTGACCAAGGAAACTGCACAATTTGCATCTCGCTTCAGGAGCATATGACGATGTTTTACTGAACTCAATCCTACTCTTCTTCAATTCCCAGCCCGTTGGTTTCAACACACTCGCCACATATACATCTGCCACCACTGCAAGAATGAACTTTTGAAGAGATGTTAATCTCTGCACGGGCAGGGATGGTACCCGGCATGTGATCTTTCTACGAACCAGAAAAGTCTCTAATGGTTCTTTCCTCATTTATCAATTCTTCTCACACCTAGCATACCCCTAAGATTGTCCATCCTAACACAATTGAACTTTAGATCTTACTTCTTATTCCAGACCATAGTCCACTACTATACAATAACACAGGTAACAACATACCCTCATGTTAAGACCCTAGCGCACTAAAGACTTAGTCCCTTTACATTCACCAACGATTTAATTGCACCCACCACCTTTCTGCCATTTACAACTTTCCTTCTACAACTCTGCATCATCCGTTTCCCTCTCATCCAACATATACCCTAAATATTTTTAAACTCAGACACTTGTTCAGCTGCTCACCATCAACATAACTTCACACTAGACTGTCCTCACTCACAACCATAACCTAACTTTTATCTACGTTTCTTTCAAACCCCTCCTTTTTACACACCCTGCCAATCTCTCTACCAATCCTTCCAAACTCTTCAGATTCGCCACACAAAAACCAAATCATCCTTATAATAGGTAGGCCACCCTCCACTCATCTCCATCATTCTAACACCATTTCCTGTCACGCCCACTAATTCTTTCATAACCCACCTACAATTGAATAACCAAGGAGGACAATACGAACCCTGGCAGGCAGCTCGCGCTCGATATGAATGAAACTAGAGCCGAAATCAATTTTGAGAAGCGACATTGATATTGATTGATACGCACAGACGAGACCTCGACTAGTCAATCATACATACTTTAGTGACCATTCAGAAGCCTATCACCAACACTATATATCACTAACACCTGCCTTAAAGCTTCCCTGATTAAGGCACCCTATTTCATATCCCTGTTGCAAATCCATAAACCTAAATACAATTTATTTTCCTCCTCTAATTTTTCTCTATCCATTTGCTTTTTCAATGTAAAGATATGATCCACACATCGCTCTACTACTCCCTAAACGCAGATTGTTCTTCACCAATCAGTGCTTCAGGTCGACGTGCTGCGCCACTCTTTCGACCGAAAACACCAGACCTATATTCTTTCCCTACAACACTCAATAAGACTAAATACCCTATAGATTTGTCACAGTTCCCTTTATCTCCACTTAACCTTATATAAAGGTACTATTACTGCTTCTCCTCCAAATCCCTCGAAACTGAATACCCATACCAATTAACGCCTTATTACACAAACTCAAGATCCAATCAATACCATCTTGCCTCAGTTCTTGGTCATTTCACCAGTAATGTTCATCTTATTACCTGCAGATTTATTATTTCTTCAACTTTTCTCACTCTACCCATTTCCCTCCTCTTTCCTAATAACCTCATCCCCAAAATACCGTATTCCTTCTGCTGTAACTTCAAACCCACACAAGTATTATAACCTCTCATTACTGCCAATATTATCCATAATTATTTCAAATATGTTCTTCCAACGCAGTGCGCTAACCTTCCTTTGGGTTCTTCTACTGACATCTTTCTGGCCTCTGCGGCAAAAACATCTCTAACAAATTCTGTAAATCTGTCTTTCCTCCTCTTATTCTAATCTGATTGGTTCTGTAAGCTAAGTACTCCAACTAAAAGAGCCAATTCTCTTCAGCTCCTGTTTTCCTCTTAACCAACCCTACACGAATTCTGGTATTCCTCATCCTCCTCCTCCTTCTCAGGTTCCTATGCCTTTGCCTTAGATTACATTTGATCGGGTGCATGGCTCCTGGAATCTACGAACGTTAGGAAGACGGGTGGGCACCCGGATGGCATTCCTCCCCGAGTCTTGAGGGAGTGTGCTTCCGTGCTTAATCCCCGCCCCTCGTTCAACTAATTCTCTATGTCTCGATACTAACATTTTCCCTCAGTTTTGGAAGCACGCACATGTCCAGCCTATTCCGAAAGGAGCCGCTCTGATCCTTCCAACTTTCGCCCTATAGCGGTGCTTAGCGTTAGTATTCTATCTAAGATCTCTTGAAACTCTCCTCAACTCTCATTTCTTAGATCATCTGGAATCTCATTCACTTCCTTCCCCGATCGCCAGTACGCTTTCGGCGCTGCCCAGTCTTACTGGCGGATATGACTTTCCTATCTTAACCGATGTTTATGGTTTTCCGCCCTTAGGAACTACGGGGTGACTTGCGTGGTGGGGCTTGACATATCCAAAGCATCTTGACCGGACGGGAATATGGCACGCGCACTTGCCTCTTCCAAGCTTCCCCTCCTTGGGTTGTCCTCCTTCTCTATGGCTTACTTATGTCTAGTCTTCTTTCAAATCGCTCAATGTAGGCTGTTGTTGATGGGGCGACTTCTTCTCCTTTTCTGTCATAGTGGTGTTCTCTCAGAGTTCTTGTCTTATCTCCCTACTTTTATTCCCTACTTTTCAGTTTAATGATCTTCTCGAACCTGCACATCTAACCCTCTATCACTCTTTGCCCGAGACATCGACCCTTCATTCTTTCAAACTCATTTCAATTGCTGCTCCTTCTTTTACTTCTTACGAAATGTGCCTCTCGTCTTCTAATCTTCCGCAGATATTCGCTTGATTGGACTAGAATTTCCGGAGGCCTATGGGGTCGTCTGAACCTTGTGAATTCAATTCTTTAAACACTCAACTTCTTCAAATCTCCCTCCTCTAAGACACCTTCAACTTTCTCCCTATCTCTTTCGACGGTTTCTCTTCGTCTCTGCCTATGATCGACGAAGTATAAATCATCCTTGGCGCCTTAACATAATATTTAATGTCTTGGAAACCTTCACATCACAACCGCGTTGAATAAGGCGGCCTCAAAGGAAACTGGGGAGTTCTGGTTTATGATGCGAGACTTTTTTTCCTCTTCTTAGTTACTACCAGCAATACTACAAGGGCACTGATCCGACCCTTGTATTGGAGTACTGAGCTCTCATAATCTGGGAGGGGCTCTGGTTTCACCCGGCTTTTGGACAGGGTCGAGTTCAAAGGCGCAAACAAAGGGCGCGCTCCTATAAAACTCTTCGTGCTACTTTTCCAGTTCACTTGAACCCTCTATCTTTTGTAGCGCGATGTTGGTGCTTTATCCTTTTCATTATGGTATCGACAGCAGGCAGGTGCTCGGGTGAGCTTACTCACTCTCCGGGTACCTCCACCTTTGCGTTTCCCCCTCGTAGAACGAGGGTGCTGTATCCTGCACGCGTATATGTTGTGTGATGCTACTCTAACTCCAGGCTAGTTTGCTGCGGTGGCTTCCTTCTTTCCTTCGCGCCAATCTGTTCTGTTGTATTCTACTTCCATCTTCCGTGTTTCCTACTGAATTTAATCTCTCCCCCACCTCAAAGCCTGCGTCTGTGCTACATCTGCGCTCTTATTTGCTTCTCAGTTGAGTGACCTTCTTGAGGCATGACACCACCCCCTCCTTGATAGGGCTCTGCCCGTTTGATTGGTGGCTAAATTTCTAAAATTAAAAAAAAACTAGAAAAAAAAAAAAAAAACACCTCCAATCGCATTCATTTCATCAATTACAAAAAACGCACCACCCCTATTCATTATTCTAGGCAGATTCCCCTTATTCTAAATTCTTAACCTTTGGCTGCTTCCTTCCAGAAAAGCTTCCTATTCCCCTGGTATGTCCCCCATTCATCCTCCTTCCAAAACTGTTCATTTACTCTTCTTTTCTCTTACGTATGCATCTTTTGCATTCCTTTTTTTCCTCCTTATATAATTCCAAGGCATCTTTTTCTCTGAAACTTCATCATTTGCCTGAGATTTAGTACGATCAACCACGCCCTCCTCTTTACTTGTTAACCTCTATGCATCACCTCTTCGATATCCCGCACTTCACTTGTTATTATTACTTCTTCCTACTTTAGCACACCCCATACTTCTTTTGCTCATGCGCTAACAAGAGTAGCTTCCAGATATGGTACAGAGAGTGATTCACACGTGCGTTCACATTCACGAGATTGATTACTTGCGAGCTTCTTAATTACTTATCCTCTTATTACCTTGTTACACCCTAACAACTGTGTCACTCTTAATTGATTACCCACTATCCTTCCGTGACTCACCTTCATACTCCATCCAAAGAGATACATCCACTAACTTAGATTTTATATAGAACTCAAAGACATAATGATCGTGGATAATCCCATCCTAAAGCACCTTATTTAACAGACAGATACATACTATCAGAACATACATACATTCTTCACCAGGACACAAAATACAAATCATACTTTTTCACTTCGATACCATCTCTACCTACACAACTCTAGTATACTATGGATACTCTTCGTGTTTAAAGAAATATTACTTGACACACATACCTCTCTCCTCCCGAAAATCAATCACCTTCCTACCATTCTCATGTTTTTCCTGACCACCCCAAAACCACGCTTGTTATACCGAAGGGCGTTTTTTTGAATCATAGAAGAATATATACTATAGCATATATAGTACTGTTATATATACTTAATATATATTAGAGATATCGTAATACTATATAACTATACTAGTAAAATTACTACTAAGTATATAGTATGAGATAATATATACTATAGTAATATATATATATAAGATAAGAGATATATAGCTAATATATATATGTATATATATAGTATATAGTATACTAATATCATACACTGTATATGAATAAAAATCTGTGAATTAATAGTAGAATGAATATAGAAGCCTAGAAGGATATATAGGTAATATGTATAATTCTAAAAACATATATTTTGAGAGATAGTGACATAGAAAAGACGGTAAGTTTGAAAAGATTGAAAAAGAACAAAATAAAACATTTTTGTTTTAAAAAAAAAAACGTGAGAATCGAGAGAAGAGAGACATACGGATGAGACTACCGACGAGGAGAATAATATTGTTTTTAGAGAAAATAAAAAAAACATTTTAAAAAAACTTGTTTTTGTTCACAACCCTAGTTGTGGTAGCGACTCTAGATTTTTAAGCAAATCCCCACTAGGAAATAGTCCATGTGAGGAACGGTCGGGAGACCGGGGAGGCCACAAACTCTTGCTGATTGTCCTTTCCTCTGTAAAAACGGTATGTATGGTAGTCAATGAACAGAGGTACCGAGACGGATATGGCAAGGGTAGTCCCCATATCTTGCTGGCGAGAAATAAGGGGCATGACGCTTTTATGCAGTATTGGAAGGGTGGGTAACCGTAGTTGTCAGAAAAAGGTCACAGTAAAGGACCGATGGTAAACGTTACGGTATTCACCTGGTTCTCTTTGACAAGAATAATTTGGGACTGATTATTCTGTTACACTCAGACAGCACACCAAACACCAATTTATCTAAATCCGGACCACTCCATATATTCCCCACTAATCTTTGACTAACTTGCATAGGGCATTTGCAGGAAACTCGTATACCGCAACTGTGCGATATGCTCTATATAGAGCCACCAACCATTGTCGACTTAAGTTTTGCGGAAATTACTTTATACCGTTATTCTTCGCATCCGTAACAGAAAATGACAATCCATGCGGAATATACATCCCATGTGATAAAGAAGAGGAATAAATCATTGGTTGAATTCAAACATTTTCTCACATTCATTTCTAAGCTCAATTATTCTTTAAGTCACACCAATTACTATATGACAAGTTATATATGCTAGTAACCAACTTATTAAACTCTGTCCTTTTCTTCATTATTTCAATAGATACAATTCTAACTCATACAAACAAAGTAAGGCGTTTCATTTTAAGACCGTAAGATGCATAC
>JABUQX010124019.1:0-17500 GCA_015478945.1 Trachelipus rathkii | reverse complement strand
GAAGTGACGTTGTACTAAATATAATAGGATTTTATGTTGAAAGTTATATAAAAAATTTTTTTTAACATTTCTTATAGTTAAAGGGAAGTTCATAAAAAATTCCGGTTCCGGCCGGATTTTTTTTTTTTGTGATTCCGGCAATTCCGGTCCGGCCGGAACTGAAAATTTTAGTTCCGGTACACCCCTATATATATATATATATATAATATATATATTATATATATATATATATATATATATATATATATATATATATATATATATATATATTATATTATATAATATATAATATATATATATATATATATATATATATATATATAATATAATATATATATATAATATATTATATATAGTATATATATATAATATATCATTTAAATTTTAAGTGAAATGTAAGTCTTTATTGCTAATAAATTTTTTCTGTTTCATTTCAGTGCGTATGTACTGAAAGTCATATCAGTTCAAAATGTCGCAGGCAGGCTCCTGGGAGCACAGGGAGGAGGTGGGATTCTTCCCACTCCAACAAGTTTTCAGCAGCCTTTTCAGAGGACCTGTTGGACCCCATTTTTTTCCCCAGGGACAAGAGGGAGCTGATTATGGGGCCATTTGATTCCTCATTTCCTGTGAAGCCAAACCATCCACATATGGGTAATCATCATTAGACCCCATGCACATGTGCAGTTTAATGTTTGCATTCTAGTCATCTGGCCCTCATCATGAAGCCATGCAACAATTTAATGTTCAGGCCATGAAAAGTAAACTTGAATCAATAATTCTATATCACAATCTTACCCTCAGGAATAACTATGGAAATGGTTCAGTATTTTCTGGTGTAATTTATGTTTACAACCATTGCTGTTAATCCATGAACAAGCAACAGCAGCATCCACAGCAGCAACAAATACCATTCAGAAACATATAATTCATCCAGTTCAACAGCAGTATTTGAGTAACCATCAAAATTACTATAATAATTGCCCAAATACTGGTACCTTGCTTAATGGTGTGAATTCGAATGTTAATTATGTTCACAATATTATGTCTGTTCAGCAGAATTCCATTAATGTTAATAACAACAATAACTTCTGTAAGGCAAGTGAGGACTGTCAGAAAAGTAAAATGCTGCTAGAGAAAGATTCTAGCCATAGTTTAGAGAAGAATGAATGTGTAAATTTAGTTACCCAAAAAAATGAAACTTGTAAAGTTGTGAAGTCAATTAGTGAAAATTATTCTAGCTTGGTTCACTGTAAAAATGAAAGCAGTGAGGAGGAGTCCATTGGTAATTCTGTTAGTTGTGTACCCATAAATAATAATAATAATAATTAATAATAATAATAATAATAATAATAATAATAATGAAGGCAGTCAAAAGACGTTAGTTAATGAAGATAATCAAACATTATTAGGAAACCATAATAATGTGAGTAATATTAAATGTGTTAGCATAAATGTACAATCAGCAAATCTTTTAAATAGCTGTCCAAGAAGTACATCTCGTTGTGATTCAGTCAGATCAGAGGCTGGAGAATCTACATGCAGCAGTTTGAGTACAGATAGTATACCACCAGATCAGAATTTTTCTTTTATGTCTAATCAACAGTTATCAAATCTTAAAGTTAATTCTGTGTACAATTTTGTAAACAATACCATTTACCAGGGCTCCCAACTGCAGCCAGCTAATACTTATAATGCTAACAACAACAGCAATAATAATAATAATAATAATAATAATAATAATAATAATAATAATAATAATAATAATAATAATAATAATAATAATAATAATAATAATAATAATAATAATAATAATAATAATAATAATAGCCACATGAGTTATAATAATTTAATGTCCTGCCAACCCAGAACAAACCAAATTTCAGGAAAACCCATTTACAACTGTAACGGTAGTAATGACAACTCAAATTTAGTACCAAATTTTCAACAAGTTAGTGCTGTTCCACATATTCAGATTCAACATGGACAAGTCCAGTTTATGCAGCAACCTCATTGCCAGTCATATCAAGGGGGATCTACAATAGGGAGACAATCTATAGGAATGATTCCTAATAATGATATATCTCAGGGTCAGACAAATTCTGTAATTGTGTCAGTGGGTAATAGTTCATCACAAGAGATTGCAATGCCATATTCAGGAATTATGAGGGATCAAAACAGTGGTGGCCATGATGAGACTTGTATGAGTCATTCTGCAGCATGCTCTCATTTTAATACTTCTGTAATACCTCATGGGGACAGCTTCATTATCATCTTAGTCTAGATAATGCTTTCGCGCATGTGCTCATATCAGAAATTTTTTTACAATAGTCATATTCATTGATGCAGCTACAGAATAAATTAGATGGCTCAACACTCAAATTTACTGGTACTTCTACAATTCTGTCATAATTCTTCCCAAGATTTTGTGAACAATAAGATATTTCTTTTTCTTTCTTATCAGATGTGGTGTCTCCATTTGGGTGGAAACAGACTTAACTCAACAATGGGGACAGCCATTGTTGCTCCTATGTTAGGTAAAGTTTCTATGATATAATTTTTGTTATCGATAAATTATTATTGATTTATTGATTAGATATGATATAGGGTCATTTCATTTATTTGAGTAATTATTATTATTATTTATTATTATTTTATTTGAGTTATATACGTCTTCTAGGAATATATTAGTTTATTTATCAATCTTACACTCAGCTCTCTTAATTAATTATTATAACATAGAAATTGCATCTTTTCCAGATTTCATCTGTTATTTATAATTACGATTTCAGGAGAAGTGGAGAATGAAGAATATTAAGCAAGGGAAACAATAGGGAAATATGTAGGCTATTTCATCAAAAAATTCTTTGAGTTCAACCACGTAGGATTATGAGCTTTTTACGTGCCTCCCAGTAATTATACAAGTATTTTGGCAGTAATACTTTCTATATAATTGACTATACACTCCTTTACCCAATACTCCAACGCATAATTTGGCATCTTTTATGCTGTTTCTCACTTAATATGAACACTCCCGAGAAGCACCAAATTTTATATAATATATAACACTACTGTTTGTTTTTTTATATTATATAAATTATTTAAAAAAAAAATTAAAATCTTTATTTTAATGTAGTTTACATTTCCTGCCTGATCTTAGTCAGTTCTAATCACTAGTCTAACTAATCTATCTCTCGAGAATACAGAAACACCTTACTTATGAGTACATGAGACATTACGCACTTCGATATTTATTCTAAAGTATTATCGCCAATTCGCAATACTATCATCCCAGGCTAAGCATTATACTTCTCTTAATTAATAACTTGTATTACTCTAGTGTTATGATTGCTTCCTGTCAGGGCTCTCGCTTAAATAGGCTAATCAAATTGAAATTACTTAGAATGTTCAGAGATTGATATTTAATATCATCAAAACCATTTCTTGCAAATTGACCAAAATATTGACATAGTTCTCAAATCAATAATATAAGTATATTCTATTTTAAATAAAGTTCTTAGAACATATGGATCATCAAGCACATCTTTTTTACATTGATTATGATATATATATAAATTAAGTAATGATAGCCAAAAGATGGCATAATGGGTGCCACCCATCAATAATTCTTAAAAGCAAGGCAAGAAGTTACATCTACAAGCAAATTCTGTCCGCTTTTATGCTGGTGGGGGATCATTCAAAATTTTGAGATTAAGGCTTTTATCATGCTATGGCTAACTCTCGCGCAACATGTTTCTATCTCTATTATAATCTTATTTTCTTTCATATTAGTATTGTTGACCTAATATTTTCAAAGGTATGCTCTCTTTTCGCATGATGTAAGCTTTCTTTACCCTACTTCATAAAAGTATATTCGACATTTGTCCACCTGTGATCATTCTCAAAAACCTTATATATAGAGCAAAGGTATTGGAAGCATCAGATAGATTCTATTAAATTTTTTATAATTAGAAACTGTTTCAAATCCTTGCTATCCTGATTGAGGTGTGAGTTGGTCTTATGAAGGCTTGTTATCTCAAACGCGGACTAGCTAAACCATCATTAAATATGAGTTGATCCCTCTCTGATAAGAAAGTTGATATAAACGATATAACATACCTTTTGTGATTAATATTCATCATTATACTAACCAGAATATCAATGGTTCAAATTATCTTTTTTCAAGGAAAATAAACCATCTTATAGACTGCAAGGATCTTAATTCCTCTCTCAAAAATGTTTTAATGGAGCTCTGATGACTAGGAATATCTTGATCAAGCTTGGATAGGTCAATAAAATATTAAGATATGTACCTAACCAAATCTCAGACAAACAGATCGCTTTAACTGAATGCTTAAGCATTTCTTTTAAAAATTCTCTTGTAGGGAATTGATGATCATTATTAAAACACTAATATTATTAGGTCATGCTCACCTTATTATTTACCATTCTTATAATTTGTTGAATATTTCTTTTCAATAGTAAAAAAGAGCTAAGGACAACAAAGTTATTCTAGGTTATCAAGCAGGTTGCAAGGAATCAAATTATATGAGTATAATAGCTTGCTGAACGCTTTACTAGAATGTATAACTCCTTCAATTTTTATTTTAAAGATGTTGACTTGTTATATATGTGATATGACAAAATTGAATTAGAGGTATAAGTACCGCAGATTTCAATAGCATTTCTCTTGACATTAGACAATGAAACCATGGAATCACGTGTGAGTGAAGTTGGTGTTGATGTGTAATGGTGAAAACCTTGCTGATCCGGGTTTCTTTCCAGTTAAAAGTTATGAAAGAAATATTGAGAATAATGATAGGTTTGGGGAGAGGGTCTCTCAGGAGGAAATTAAAAAAAAAAATCTACAAATTTGAATATCAATTGAAGGTGAAAACGAATGTAGTTTTTAAAGCAAGGCCCATGGAAGATCCAAATGAGAGGAAGCACAGACGAAACTATCATCGGATTATAAAAAGAAATAACATGAACATGGCATTTGAATTTGTTGACCAGAAAAGTGGAAAAAATACAGGTATAGAGGGGATTCAGCCTTTTTACTGATAGTGTAAAAAAAACCACCTAAATTAAAAATTAATTGATAAAAAATGTCATGTTATATATGCGCCGGTGATAACTCCGTCAACATGCCTGTTATAATGTTGTTCGTTTTCCTTCCTGTCTAGATGGGGAGGTCTAGAATAAGAATAAGAAAATGATAACAAAAATGATGTACAAACAGCAACTTAAAAAAAAAAACCAATAAGATCGATTTTGTGGAAACAAAAATAGTATATAAAAACAAAAACAATTTTTTTTATAGGACCTTCATTTGATTTATTATTAATAATTAATGTAAATATTTGTATAATATATGATATGTTAGGTCTCTGATAACCCTATGTTAATAAACTCTCAGACTGGGATTACAGAGTGGAATCCTGATTCTATTCTTACGATTCGTGTCAAATTTATACGAGATATCGTGAAGCATCATTCTATATAAAATCATTGGTTTTAGTTATGAATTTAGATTAACAAAGAAGTAGCTATCCACCATCTAGATGACCTAGTACAACTTTTTGTAGCTAAATTTTCATACAAAGGTCTCTTAACTCAGGAAGAACTGACTTGGTGTCTGAACGTAAAATGAAGTATTGGTTTTGAGAGTGGACCATGTAAATAAGTGGCCGTAAGTTGAATTCCGGAAAAGTGCATGCTGAGGGAATATCACCAGATATTGCTCTGCTATAAGAGTGTTTTATTTATCAGCGAGCCTAATAGCCCGCTTACACCCCTTCGGGGTGTTCCCCCCTCTCAGGGATGTCACTACTTCTTTACAAGTTGGCGCCATCCCCTGGTTTTCTCCAGAACTAGATCTGTAATGATGTGCGTGATAAATACTTTCTTGGTTAATCATATATACACTTGGTATCTTTCGTAAGTATTATGGCCCTACGTTATGTATCTAATGTTACTATGACAACCTGTGTGACTATATAAATACACCACTGCCATTTGTTAGAAGAACCCATGATAAGTTTTTGCAACGATATTACTGTGTGAACTTGACGTACCTTGATAAAATGTGATGTCTTAGAAATCGTAGAAGCCTTTTGTTAAGTTTTGGTACAGTTGTGATGTAATAGATTAGGTTAAATGCCCACTCAAGAATCTTTGCATACAATTGTTCCTTACGTGTTTATCATTTAGTGTTTCATGATGATGTTAATATACATTTCTCGAATTCCTACGGTGACACCTTTGTATCTGTAATATCAAGTGTCTCAATTACTAAGTATACAAGTGCTGTTAATCGATTTATGCTAAGATGGATCCATGCATTTGTTAAGTGAATGTGCTTAGATTCAAATACTCGGCTTTGATATTACATGTGTGCTGATATGCAAAGTTGTAAGAGTTTGGATACATGTAAAGGCGCGAGTATTGATAATGATCTATTAGCTACTTTGCCTCCTACTTGAGATAAAGTAGGGAATTTTCAGATGTATAGTGATATTATCTCATATCAAGCCGAGCGCCTCAAAATAGTAATTAGGATAATTATGACATTAGCTAACTATTAAGATAATTCTTAGTTAGGTTTATGAATATGTTAGCTTTATTGTGCTAAAACTTTTGTTGTTAATATAGCCTATATTCGTAGGTCAGTATACTAAAGAACTTATTTTTTATGTTATGTTAATATCCAGAAATCTCGATACGTCAAAACTTATACTAAAGCTTTTTCTGATCATCATACGTTCGAGGATAGAAATCCACAGAGCCTGGATATAGGTGTTGGTATATGTGGTAGATGGGGAACTCTAGCAATTGGTTGTGTGTTAGAAACATGGGCGTTGGTTTGATTTACCTGATTTTTACTGCTCTGTAAAATCTCACACTCTAAAACTATTAACGGCTAATTATCTATTGTGAACTCTGTGTATAATTCGAAAATACTGTAGTTTTCGCTGATGTTAATGCAGTATTAAATTTTTTTTTATTTTACTCTTATGTGTATTACGATGTAATTATGGTAATATTTCTTGTATTTTCTGCAATTGTTTTTCGCTGTAAGCTGGGATTATTAATATTAAACTCTGAGGAATAGATTGAATGTTCTTCGTTACATTAATTTACTGATACGGTTTGATGTATAAAAAAATTTTGTCATACCTTGTTAGCTATCATACCCTTTATCCTTGTTCTGCAATGATGATTAGACGGATTTTATGACATAAATCTTTGTTAAAATGTATTACGATGTATTCTAATGTAAATTAACACTTGATATAGATTTAGTAGATATGCTTGAAAAAGTCCATGTGCACCGACTATAAAGGTAACTATCAGTTTTTGTTCATGAAAAATGTGTGTTGAGCGGATTACTGTTTACTCTGATTTAAGTGACGACGGAGAAAATTTTGTTAATGTTAGTGAGTTGATAAGATTCGTATGTATCTGAAGGATTGTGTCATAGGATTGTGGCTAGTTGACATATACTTTCGTGTGAGTCATAGTTAGATGCGCCGTATGTTAGCTGTTTATTTAATGTAAGAAACTGAATGTTACCAGTGTGCAAGCATATATTCCCGTGATGATATGAGAGTGATATATAAGAAACCTTGTTGATATATTTGTTGTTGATTGATTTGCGAATTATACTCGAAAATGTGACATGAATCCAAATAGATCTAAGATCAAAAGGTCCTAATTGGAGACCAGGTTGGATGGGTGTGGGAGGGACGTAGACTGGTATTAGATTTTCCTGATATATATCTTGTTTTAAGAATCAGTAAACTTTTTAACGCATTTAACTAGTTATGAATTTTTAATTCAAAGAATTCTATTTTGATATGTTTATGTCACGCAAAGAGTAATATTCTTTAGATATACTCATTTTTGTTATGTTTGGTTAAAACTCCGTAATGTTATACCCTGCAATTATTCAAATAGGGAGAGAGGATTAATTGGAATATTTAAGACGAAGGTTAATGAATAGAATTTATTGTTATAATATATATATAACGTTGATGTAAAAATATTTGATTACAGTTAGCTTATAACATATCATTGTCAGATATGAATGATAATAGACAGGAGTTATAAGTTAAATTTTTAGTTAAATATTGAGATGTTAATGTTAAAACTTAACATTGATATGTTAGTAAATATGCGAAAAAGTGAAAGTGAAATAGGTTACGCTATTGTATCCAGTGTTACCGGAACGTTAACTGGTTGTAGGAGGCCTCCGGAAATTATTATTTATATATATGTTTATTATTATTATTATTATCATA
Organism: Trachelipus rathkii; assembly: GCA_015478945.1. Classification (NCBI taxonomy): domain Eukaryota; kingdom Metazoa; phylum Arthropoda; class Malacostraca; order Isopoda; family Trachelipodidae; genus Trachelipus; species Trachelipus rathkii. Next base: position 9,200 of record JABUQX010124019.1, on the reverse strand, counting down.
CCTTATTTTGTTTTACAATTGTCTAAGTTCATTTCACGTCAATTTGACTGTATAGGTCCACATCTTCTTTTCTCCTCTATTGTTATAGCACATATTAACCAGAGTGAATAACCTGTTGATTTTATTTTATTGCTGTGGATATGGTGGCGGATTCCTAACTTGAGCAATATGATACCCTTTTGAACTGATTAAGGTCTTGTTCGAATGCGTCATATTCTGTTTACCTTCTTTCTGATGGTTGAAGAAAGAATATCTCAGTTACAGTTTAAGGGTTTTTTTGTTACTCGTGATGCTCGATTTTCCGGTCCCATCTTCCAAGGCTGAAGATGAGGACCATATTTTTATATGCCTAGTAGCTGGGTACGGATGACATCTAATTCGTTTGCTCCTACTACTGTTCTTCGATCACTCTTCTACTCAGGAGCTTCGCATATTCCCAACTTAATTATGGGAAATAACATCGTGTTTTTCATTATTAGTCTTAAAACCATCGTTATACTATGTGTGATACCGAACATTGCTACGTATTCCATCCAGAGGTTCAAATAATAGTCCTTTATTCATTTGTGGATATTTACAATCATAAAGCATAAAATATCATTAAACTACATATAGTTTGACTCGGAATTATCAAGAATCAGAACATCTGCAGCAAGCATGACGCAGATATACTACAAAGGCTTAGGGATAAGTGATGTTGATTAACCGCGGAGTTGGATCGAATAATGCGCGGTACGTGAAATATCTACTGTAAATACAGCGTAAGTGGTTCGAATAGAATAGGTATGAGTTACTTTCTCCTCCTCGTGCTATTGTAGGTAAAAACTATATTAGACTGAATCTGGTCTAAGGTATGGAGCTTTGTTAATGTTAGATAGTTTATTCGTGGGGTAAGGTGTTTAGGTTTTGTCATATGTACATATATATTTGTAGTTTCTGTAAGAAAATCCATATGTTAGCTATTATTAATGATGAAACACGAATAGTTAGACAGTATAACCGTCATTATCATCTCGGTATGGTTTAGTGATATACATCAAAGTAACCCTAGTCTTTACTACTCGATATGTTTAATTCTTCGATAAATTCTCTCGAAGAAGATGTAAGTACATGAATCAATAGAAGAGATCAGAAGAGATCAAAATGCTGCAATGTAGGATGAGTGAATGTAGAGGAGTGAGCAATATGTTGTATGGGTTTTGAACGAGATTATTCTGGGATTATTAAAATCAAACTAGTATAATCTAATATAGTGTCCAGTATCAAAAATAAAGCCGTTAAGATGTACATTTTCTCCTGATAATTTTTAATTCATAGCGATATCAAAAGTAACTTATTTTCTACTGTTATGTCTTGGATTAAACTTATGTTACAGTTTATTCGTTTGCGGGTCTCGGTATGATATATTTTTACCTTTCATGAATCGGTCATAACTTTTTTTTTATTTAAGATATTAATGTAATCGAGTATTACTGGGTCAATGTAAAATTAACATTAAATATGTTAGAGATATGCTAATGAGAAAAATAAATAGTAAGATAGGCTTTTACGTCTTTCTGCATCGCAAATGTATAGTATAAACGTTTACAGGTGTTAAGTGTGGATACTTTTAAGTATAATGTTAACAGTTAGTATTTGTGTGCGTTGTTAGAGTTTGTTTCCGCATTTTGCATTATTTTCTCTAGTTTTTTATGAAGTGCCTGAGTTAGCTTGTATTAATATGGACTACTTTCAAAGATCAACTCCTTTTGGTTTCTGTTTCTTCCTTTTCTTTTATATTACAGGATAATACTATATAATGAGAAACCTTTTCGGCGAGTGTTGCTATGTTTATCCGATCAATTGAATAGTCTCCGAAATGCGACGAATAAATCAATAGTGTTAATGTAAAATTAACACTGATATGTTAGAGATATGCTTGAAGAAGAGGTCAGTTTAATTAGTGTTCACAGTTATTGTACTGCTATGTAGACTAAGTTATTTTATCTGTTGTTAAGTATGAACTTTAGTTAATGTTGGTACGTTTTATTCGTACCAATAAGGTGTGTTAAGGTCATTTGTCATTGCTTATTAATGTTCTTAGTTCTTGCCAAACATTGCTGTAACTGCTGAATTTGCTTTTCGCTCTCAAGCTTTTTTGAATGGTTATAAACTAAGTGTACGTTTGAGACATTAAATTCAGGTGTGTGGTCTGTGTATAAATAAACTGGCAGGACCAAAGGTGGTAGTGATAAGGATGCCATTTTTGGCTAAATGTTCTACTGTTGTAACTAGCATGTCGTAATAAATTAAACGGTGTTTGAAAGTGTGCAAAATATAGCTTAAGAAAAAAAAGTAAAGAATTAATGCGTTTACTGCTCATTGCATAGCTAATGTTAGTACCTTTATCTCCCGTGTGCTTATGTGTGACTTTGTTTCATATTAAACTCGTTATATTACGATTGTGTAAGTTGTGTTTAGGGTTCTGTCTTTTGTACAGTTATTATTTTTTAGTTCATCGAAAACTCTGTTATGTTAGCTTTATTTGATGTGGGAAACTTTATAATGTTAGAGTAATATTTCGATTTGATAAGTTATGACATAATAACGTTATGTGATAAATTTTAGTTAAATATATTTTACACATGTTAATTAATAAGTTAACATTTATTAATAATGTTAGATAATATGGCTTGACCAAAGCAATGTGAATGGTTACTGATTTGGTCATGACTGGCTAGGTACTTTTACTGTAGTCAGTGCGAACCTTTTAGTTATAAGCTAGAATTAATCAGTATATTCATCGCAGAAAGTGTTAAGGTGTGTCAGGTATATCGTTGTGTAATATATATTCATAGTTCAGGATTGATGCCATAAGTAAAGCTTTCTATTGGAAAATTTGATAAGGTCAAACATATATATGTGGTGATTTATGTATAAAGAACTTGATATATTTTATTAATGTGGATATATACCCTAAATGATACTCAAAATACGTTGAATCAATAGATCAATAGTAGATAGATCATGGATCAGGACAGTGTGGTGTGACCAGTTTGATTTTACTGATTTTTAAGTATAGGTAATGGTATAAACAGTATGATAATCTTTAATGGATAACATGAATGACTCTGAATCAACTAGAATCACATAAATCAATAGATCGTATACGGTTTGAATAGGACTGTTAGCAATTGGGTGTGATCATTGATTTCTACTGACTTATACTGATTTATTAGCTGGTAATGCGTAAAACATAGACAATTTTAACCTAATCATACATATAGACTCTCGAAGCAACATCTTAGTGATCAATATCACAGATCACTGTGGATAAAGGCTGATTATGAGTAGAAGGCAGTCTTGATTTACTAGATTACTTAATTTAGAGGTTGCAATCAGTTAAATAAACTATGACGTTTAACTAAAACATAGTGACAAATTCAAATGATATCAATAGGATCTACAGGAGAGGCTGATCAGGGGCTGGTTTGAATTTTACTGCTTTAACCCTGTATGTAAAAAAAACCGTTCAAATATTGTAATGTTAATTAAATCAATAAAAGAATAAGAAATTTTATTTTATATTTAATATATTTATTTAATTATTTTTATTCTTGATGGTTCTGAAACCATTATATTCTGAAAATCCTATCAGATCCACCAATACAATAGATAAAGACACCAACAACTTGTTGTTATAATGTGAATGTTTATTAACTCGGTACTGACTCCGACTCCTCAGCACCGGAGCCGATGCCTACTCCGACTCCTCTGACTTCTACATTTCGAATTCCGACTCCTCCTTCTTACATTCTTCTTCCTTTTCCATCCTTTGAGAGACCACTCACTTTCACCTTTTCCTTTTCTTTTTCCTCTGTTTTGCATTCCATGCATTTCTTCTTCCTATTTTTTCTCTCATGGGCGACCCCCTCCTAGGGGTGCGGGGGGTTCCCTGTGATTCCGAATCCGATCACGACTTCCAAATTCCGCTCAGGAATCTCCAGGCTCCTCTAACCTATCTCCATGTTTTCAGTTCTTCTACGAATTAATTTTAATTTTTAGCACCGGTGTTGCCGGGAGCCCTTACGGGGGACGCAGAAGGGACGTAATCTCGTCTCCACGAAGATCTACGTCATTCAGGTATAGCTCATCATCAATCACTTTTTAGCCCGGATACTGTTACAGCCTAACTATGCGATATTTTCAGGACGTATTTACGCTGGCGTAAATGGGGGCCCAACCCCCATCAAAGGTGTTTGACCTAACGGTCACCAAAACTCGCCTGTGATCACCTAAGTCTATTGGGTATCGCTAAGGGCCTAATCTTCGCTTCAGGAATAAAAATAGGAAGCGCAACAAGGGACTTTATAGCATATATTATTCACCTTCGCCTCGATGATAAGTTAACCCCCTATATTACCCTAGAGACTTGAAATTTTCGTGGTGTGATCAGACAATATATATCCACCCACAATATAACAATATATACAGTTCAGACCGATAAGCTCTGTATATTTAATACTTTTTGGATGAAATTAGGCTTATCAGGACGAACTCCTTATCCATCACTACTATATATATAATATATTATATATATAATATATATATATTATTAATATAGTATAATATATTTTAATTATATATTTAATTTAATATATCTATTATACTATCAGTAAACATTAATATATTATAATAAATATAAATACTAAATATATCATATATCATAATAATAATATGAATATAATTGAATATTAAGGACCTATTTTCGTTTTCAGTCATATTGTCGCTTAAAGCTCCGGCAAAGTGGAATGCTTACACAGGTGTATCGCCACGGATATATTCTTTCAGAAACGCGACCTAGCGACTTTCTTATCGGGAAAGTTTAATCTTTGGTTGACAAACATATTCGGTATCAGCGCTGCCCCTGCATTGGAGTCCAATCGAATTTGAATAAACGGAAAATAAAAAACAAGACAATGCATTCTGTCTAGATTTGTGAAAATCAACTATTGTTGATGGAATTATCATTGGAAAAATAAAATTATATTTTTAAGTTTATTATTATTGAATGTAAACAGACATTAACTGTGTATCCTACTGATATAGTCTGATAATTGTTTTGTTTACATTTTTGCGTGTATAAGCACCGGTCCCTAAATTAGTACATTTTGCTCCTTATCTGAAAAAGTTGATACATAAATATGACATAAGAGTATTTTGTAAGCACCAATATAGCAAAAACGAAATTGACTTTACAATACAGCAGTTTTCGTTTTTGCATTGTGCTGGCTTATACGAAACGTAAGAAATTTGCTCGGAGTTTTGTGACGTTCGTTTTGTTCTAAGACTTAGGGATCAAAAAGTCGTAGAAAATGCCGAACTTTTAGAACGTAGAGATTTCTAGAGCCCACAAAATTTTTCCACTCATGCTTCATTCTTACACAGGAAATTGATTTTCATTTATTAATTACCATCTCTTCTCTCCAACAAAATCTGTCATTATCCTTCACACATCATTAACAAAGCTTTTACGCAAAGCTAAAAAATATCGTTATTACAATACAGTAATTAGAGGTAAATAAATAACACTCTTTAGAACTGTATATATCACTGCTATCGACACAAATTAATAAACTCAGCGGAACAAAAAAACTCTTACCTAACACAATTAAAAAGTCACCTCCTCTCACTACCCTCCCCTTTTTAGAAAACATTTTCTCAACCTCCATACATTCATAATGCTCTCTACTCTTTCATCCACAAACTCGTTACTCTACTAAGAAATCCTCACTTGCCTAATAACTGTGTAATAGTTACATACATATGGAGAAACCCACGACTTCCACCGCAAGCTAATAATTTCAACATAAATATTGAAGGAGTTGACATGAAAAGAGTCATAAATGCTATCACAATACACAGAGCTACCCATAACCTCACAATAACATTACCCACATGATACTCCAATCATAACATAGAAATTCAACTAACACTCTATTTAGAATAACTTACATGATACTTTTTTGAATAAATAACATAATCTTTAGGGGATAATTTAGCATTAGCGGATAAAAACTGAATTTCTTAACTGATATAACCTATTTTAAAACAGCATTATAAACTTCACACACCATTTTTTAAGAAATTAATCCCAAATACATTTAATAATAATTATTTGATTTTTAGATTTGATTAAATTTAGCTTCTTTACCACACATTCTGAAAGAGGACCTCGATGGCTGAATAGCTCAATGTGATCGTAATCATATCACTTACCCTTAAATCATAAATATATAATATCTATTGAAAATATTTATAGGATCTTATACAACATTTCCTTAGTCCATTCTCTAATCCTTGAAAGGCATTTATCTCTTATACTTCTCATTAGTATATGATATTTATATAATCATATTATACTTATACTCTTATATTATTTAATACTTTTACTCATATTTATACCCCCTGACCTAATAAGCTCCATTTCCATTGTAGAGATATAGGCCATATTCGTACGTCTCCATAAATAACTATACCTACAGTTTTAGATAAGCGCGGTATACCGATACCACTATTACATCAAATGAATAGACTCCATAAATTCACACTCATCAACGTACATTATGAATATCCATATCGTTAAATCTTTAGCGGAAGAGAGGTGGGGTGGGGGCCCTTGTACCCGGAACTGACATTTCCAGTTACCGGCCTCGAGAACCGGGAATCTAGCCCCAGGAAATCGAGCCAAAAATATAATTCCGAGCCCGGACACCGGAATTTCTAGTAGGACCACATTTCCTACCTTAACCTATAAAGAAACTCGATAGAAAAAATATCTATAACCTTTAACTCCCATCAACTTTCCTTATAGAATAATATATATAGATATATATATATCATAGTAATATATGATATATATATACTTCTATAGTGCCTATAAAATATATGAATATTATAAATAGTGATATATATATATGTAATAATTGTGCTTGCTGCGACCACTCGTCGACACAATAGGTTATTGGTGAGATATTATAGCTACATAGTTTTATACTAGTAATTGGACAGAAATATGTTATATATATATGCTTAAGAGTAGAATTAAATTTAACACTTTAGGTAAAAGCTGATACTTTCATTACACCAGATTTGATAAAGATTTTATAATACTCAATTTAAATCTTCCGAGTTATAGATTTGTTTAATAAAATATCACGCTCACACCTAAACTTCTCTGAGTCAGAGTTTTAATCCTCGCTACATACCACCGCCTATTATATTACGTACAAAGAAGCCATTTTTATACATACCTAATAACTGACTCGCAACAAAGCACTACTATTAAGATAGAAGATGCCGACCCAAATATTGCCAAACTGAAAAAACAAATAAACACCTTAGCTGATAGACCCCTTGCTAGCTTTATCCCAAACCGTAAAATTAATTGAGAAAAACAATGCCAACCAGACTTCAGTACCGCACACGACTGGAAAAAAATCCGCAGTTCACAGAAAGGAGAATATTGCTGCGAAGTCAAAAATTATGTTGTCTAGCTATAAAAACTAGAAGACCCACCAGTCCATATCAACCCGTAGTCTTTCACCGAGAACACCATGGACGCGTCCACTCCAAACAGCACATCGCAAAAGTAAAAATCGAAGCCTTTTCTTTGAAACAAATGAGTCGAGGAAAACTAAATCCTTGCCCTGCAAGTCAATTGCTTCAAGGAACACAATAATAATATAATCTCTATTTTTCCCAGGCATGGCACAGTTAAGCCATCCTCAGCCTAGTTCACAATCAGCTTAAAGAGCAATGGGGACTCACTAGAACGATGTTTTACCTCATATACAAAATCATAAATTATCTTCATGTATATCTGTTGAAAACTGGAGTATTCTCCTTTTTCCGTGGCAGAATGAATGATAATCCGTTACTCTAACCTTAGACTACGTCATGTAGACATGTTAGAGTACAGCAAGTATATCCCGGTCCAAGAGTTATCCTATTGTTGCAAGTTGTCCTAAAGGCTAATCCAGGATTCATTCAATTTTATACTCACAAGCTCTCATTGGCAATTTGGGCCAGCTAGAAACTCATTCATTAACGCACGATACATTTATTTTATTTTAACTAGTTCACTTGGCTTGTACCGCAAGCACGAGAACTTTAATAAAACGTATGACATAGTATATCATCGTGTTGTCATGCTAGATATTAATAAAGCTCACTCCTTATGTAGGATACTTATGAGTTATGATTAGTATCTATTAATTGATTATGTATCCTACTATACTTGTATCTAGTCAGAATCAGGTATAAAAATAAGGCTAGGGCTTCTACAGTACGGAGTCAATAAAGACGATAGAATATTTGTCTATGAATATTCACAGAAAATGTGTATACATGTATTATATATATAATCCTTAGTAATACCGTATGAATGTATGAGCGATGGACTTAGTATATATGAAGAAGAGACTGGAGTACATTATACCCACTAAAAAGATAGCCAACTCTCGCCTCCGTAGTTCTACCGTAACGTGAATCCTACCCCTTACTATAGGTATTAATAGATCTACGCGTAAAGCGTGGGCTACCGTTTGGTGGCAGGTGAGTTGGCCACCAAGTTTAATGTTCCTTGCCGAACAACCCAGTTTTCCCCAAATATCCCGCTGTCCATAGTAGAAGTGTGTGGCATATGTATATCTCCCAGAAATTACTGTTACGTCAAATACTGAGGGGAGTTACTACCTTAAGAAAATTTGAGAGAGCCCTTCGCATCTTAGTGGCCGGGTGAGTGTAAAGGAGGTGGTCTTATAGAAGGAGTGGGTTGTGGCCATAGAGCTGTGACCCGCCACGCAAGCACAATGGTGGCTAATTTGGGCCTGCCCTCCAGTGCCAAAGTTACCCCCAGCGTTATACGTCTAAATGAAAGTTGCTATGATGTGGTGTACTCTGAATGTATTTCTCTCTTATATTGCTTTATTTTAATAGTGAAATAATAAATATTTCCTTAAATTATATTTAAAATTTCAAGTGTTGGGTGGTATTTGCTTAAAATCATTACGTTATTATTGTTTGTCCTTTATGAAAATCAAAACAAATTAAAAATATAATCCTCTCCTTATGATTTTTGGTAACTAATAGTATACTTTCGAATCAAATGATACGGTTAACATTACATTAGGCAGGACTACGCATTTAGAGGGGGTTCT
>JABUQX010124018.1:0-14366 GCA_015478945.1 Trachelipus rathkii | reverse complement strand
ATCAGGAGTGTGTTATTAAAAAGGGGAGATGGACAAACCTGTCACTATTCTATTTGTCATCTCTACCCTTTGGAGTTATCTATTACCCACTCGGTCTCCAGTGGAGAAAACTGATGCTGAAGCAGGCAGTGATCTCTCCAATTCAGATGGTCAAAACAATGAAATAACAGATCAAGTTGATCCCTCAAGATTCCAAAGTTCAGTTATTCAAACGTTAATACTGCTATTGTAGATGTACAAGTTACAACCTTCAACTTCAGGTATAGAATTTCACCTCAACTTGACTCTCAAAAGAATCAAAATTCTCCACTCAATTCAGTCAAAGAAAGACCTCTTAGACAGGCCGCTGTCAAGTGTCAAGAATTCCTTCGCTGAGGAATTTATCTGATTGTAAAAAACCTTCTTTAATTCTTTTAATTGCAATGTTTTTCATTGCAACTCTTCAGGTTGGAGGATATAAAAAACTATTATATACTTTCACTAACATATCTTCTATTTTGCTCATTTTAGTATTTTATTATAGGATATAGTATTTTATTTATGATATAGAAACTATTAGCTATATTCAGGTATTTTAGTTTAGTGGAATTTATATTTTGTCCCTTTAATATTTAAATATTATCAGAATTTTCACTAAAAAATCTCAACGAGCATCACTTCAATTCAAAATCCGCCCTATTAAGTCGTGCTTGTAAAAAACAAAAATTAATTCAAAATTGTAAGTGATAACTTTTTAATTTCTTTTCAAATATTGTTACTATCAATCTATCTCTATTTCGCTTTACCTTTCTCACCAATGAATCAAGAAAGTAAGCTAAGGATTATTTAAGTAAATGGTAAAAAGAAAAGGCAGAGTTATCTAAGGACTATCAAAATCTTATTCAAAGAGGCAAACAAAAATCTGCCTGTGTGAAAACAACAAATCAGTAAGGGCTAGATTTAGATTCACAATGTACTTGATATATCACCTTTAAAACCTGTAATATCTGCTCACCATCTATATAACTTCACAGCTGAGGATGTCTCACTCAGAAACCATAACCCTTACTCTATTGGCGTTTACCTTCAAACGCGCCTCCTTTTACACAAGCCTGCATAATCTCTTCTACCCAAAAGCCTAAAAATGGCCTTATGGTTACAGTTAGCGGCAGCTGTCCAGGGACATGAAGTATATGAAATAGCAGCTTTTAGAGAAAGCATCGCCTATGTTGAATCGGAAAGATATATAAGATTTTTGCAGTCAAATACTTATCCTACACCCAATTCTAAAAACATTTATAGTTCGGTTCCCTGACTTCTAACTGTAACTTCATATATTTCCACAATTGCTGAAATATTTAATTAATTCTCACACATCTTCCAAATGTTAAATGTTAAAATTTAATTTTGCAGAGATATTGAAATAACAATTTTTTTTCGTTATGGTCTTTTATAGGTCATCAAATAGAGGAAGTTTTCGTCCCCGTAATCGCCATCACTTTCGGTTGCAGGATAGAAAACCTAGTCATTTGACACCTACGAATACTTGGAGGGAATTATTCCGAGGATGGAGCCTGAGACAGAATATACCCTTGGTAGGGTTTTAAGAGTAACGGGTAGATTTATAGAGATCTAGATATTAGGCAGTTATGTTGAGTGTTGTTTATGACTTAAATGGTTTAATATGTATTATTTGTTGTTTTTTGTGATATAAGATTCGTCGAGGATTCTTTATTTGGTTGTGGATTCCGTGTTTGAGTTAGTTAAGAAACAAGGTGTTAGAAGTTGGGGTAGTGTAGAGGAGGCGGGTGTGGCATCATTTCTTGCATTTCTTAAGCAATGTTTATTAAAAATGGATTTGCAGAGGATGAAATTATAGATCTAATTTTTATGTTAATTTTATGGATTCGCAATAAACGTTTATTTTTATAATATGATAATATTGGAAAAGTTGGATTTGTAAGTTAAATATCAGGATATATTTTGGTGTGGTTGAGTGCTTTATTTTATTATATGTATGACATTACAGTGCCTAATGATTGCGTAACTGATTGTTTTGTTTTTATGTGAAAAACAAGGTGCGGTTTTCTAGAAGTTGGTATTTAGATATGATGGACATCAAAGATATTACGAACGTCGGGGGGTGGAGACAGGACGAAGAAAGCAACCGGAATTAAATTATATTAGGTATGGATTTGAAAAAAAAACGCGGTATAAAAGAAATAATAAGGAGCTTCTTAGTGACAAGAGTGTACGTGGTTATTATGTAGTGCGGGTGTGGTGTAGGGGAACTTCTGCAATGGAATCAATAAGTATTCATGGAACAAGTTGAAGCGCGTATGATATATAGAATAAAATGAAGATCAGAAGAGTTATGTGGTTAAACGAGTTAACAGCTCGGCTGCTTTTCCACAACAAAGCAAACCGTGAGGCTAGGGAATGTTATGATTCCTAGTGTTATCTCAATTGTATCAGGCATGGGGTTATGAAAGAATTAGATGGGGTTGCAGGGAAGGATGATGGAGAATGGGAGAGTGGAGGGTGCTCTTAGCCTATGTAATTGATGATTTGTTTTATGAGGCGAATCTGGAGAGAATATTGAGAGATTTGGGGTAATAGCGATCTTGCAGAGTGTGCCAAAAGGAAGTGTTTGAAAGTAAGCGTAGATAAGACGTAATGGGAGTAGGACCAGTCCTCCCGGCTGGTGAAGTCTATGTTGGGATGGGTGAAACAAACAGGAGCCAAGGTGTTCTGAGTTAAATATTTGGATATATGTTTGGATGAAAAAGGAGACGGATTGTAATGCAGAGTTAGTTTAGGAAATTTGTGATAATGGTAGGTAGGGCTGACCAATTATATCCTTGGGGATGTAAAGGAAACGAGTCCTTGACAGTGGCCCGCTAGGACTTTCATGTTGCAGAGTATGTTGTTACCCTGCTGCTACTGTATAGTTAGTGAAAAAACTATAGCCTGGGCATAAGAATATAAGATGCTAAAAATACAATGTGTCCAGACAATCTTGAAGGGCGTGTTAGGTGAAGAATTGAATAAAAAATGAAGAAATTTAAAGCATTAAGTAAAATTTAATTAAAGAGGGGTGTGAAGAGAGGAATAAATGAAAGTACTTGAAGATGTTGTCATGTGGAAAAGAGAATGATAGGTTGGGTGGTTAAGCGGATGGTATAGTGGTGGAATCGACTATCTGAAGGCACTGAAAAAAAAGTTGAGTGAGTGGGTTAAAGCAAATTGCCTGGTTTAGGAGAGGAATGCCGGTTCGGCAGAGACGTAGAAAGAAAAAATTCATAAATAGCGGGCTGACATGCATCGTTTGTGAAGGCGGTATGCGGTTTGGCCCACCCTGGGGCCAAGGATGACGAGATGCCATAGTGGTGTCTGGTCGCCCGGGTTCTGTGAGGCCTCACCAGAGAGAAGGTATTTTGAGGATTATATATATATATATATATATATATAATAATATATATATGATTAATATATTATATATATATATACTTTATATATATATTACTATATATATATATATAAGAATACTATATATATCATATAATATCATATAGCTATATATAATATCATAGATATATATATATTATATATATAGATATATATATTATTAATACATATATAATATATATATTACCCCGTAAAAAAATGGGGGGCCCCCAATTCCGGCTTCCCAAATTGGAGGTAACTCAAAGTTAAGGTTTATTGGACTAATTTTTATGTTTGATTTATTTTTATGGTTTATATATGTTAATGTTTCCTTTAGGAGTAAAATTATTTTTAATTGTATTTTATATATATATAGGATTAAATGTTAGAAGCCGATAAGTAAACGTGCCCCACGATTGTTTGGGGGGGTGCGGCATTCCGTTCCACTTTCAATTGTCAACATTCCCCTAAGAAAGGTCCCATTAAAGTGTTTTATTTGACATGAACTATGGTAAGTCAGTTTTCATTTTTAAACATAATGGTTATTACAATATTATTTTAGAAGTTGGGGTTTCGGAACAACGTATAAATTTTGCTAGTTTGCGTCGTTTTTGTCAAAACTGCAAAATCGTAAAAAACAACAAAAAATGCTCGCCGAACGTAAGGAATTCCTTAGAATCTAAGGTTGCTATTCTTTTTATTCTATATTATACAGAATTAAGGAAATTCTTTACGTTTGGTTGAGCGTTTTTTTACGATTTGCGCTGTTTGACAAAACTGAAACGCAAACGCTGTTTGACAAAAGTGAACGCAAACTCGAGCGTTTTAGCATGATTTACGTTTTCGTAAGCACCAATGCCCCAAAAAAAACGAAGAACGGCTTAAGACTCTGGCAACATCATCATCAGAGTATCCCTTGTATCCTGCCGTGTACTTTTGCGTAAAGTGTTGAACCATCTTGCTGAAAAAAATTGTAACAAATTATTAGGCCATATTGTTGAAAAAAACTTTACTACCTATCTGCTGTTCAAAAGTTGTTAAAAATTATTTTAAACATTTATATTAGAAATAATTTTTTTGTTAAAAGGAGTATTAAAAAACATTAATAATTTTAATGAAGATTCAATGTGGAGCCGAATTGCCCCACCGCAAATTTTTAAAACCTGGGACGAATTGCCCCATGTTATAAATTTTTAATAAATGCTTGAAAAGAAGTCAATAACTCCAACGATTGCATCTAAGGTTATTGAACTATTTTAAGTACTATATCTTTCTTAGTACCAATAATGTAGTACAATATATTTTTTGACCTGATGATTGTTGCAGTCTAGGCCTAAAATTTACCCTATTTTATATTGCTCAGGAAAAAAAAATCACAAAATTAATGGACTAAATTAAAGGTTTCTAAAAAAATAAACCTAAGATATAAAACACAGATTTTAACATCTTTAAAATATATTTTACATTGTAAAGGCTATTTTTTGAGCGAACCTGACCGAATTGCCCCAACTGTGGACCCGAATGTACCCATTGTACGATATATTATATATATATAATACTATATTGATAATATATATATATACATATATAATATATATTATATATATATAATATATATATTATATATATAATATATATATATATATATTATATATATATATATACTATAATATATATATATATTTATTAAGGAATAAGAGTATTTTAACCACGTCCTTCCTATATTTTTCTTTAATTAAAAACTTTTACAAAATTTTCATATATTGCAGTTCCTGTTATTTTACCTACAATATATGATATTCCATTAAAGTATCCCTGGAAACGATTTCCTAGCTGTGAAGCGAAATTAGCTAAGATTGATGAGTAGAGAACGAGAATTTTTCCATCTTCCCGATACGCACTGTCTCAACCGGCCTGATCGCTAGTTCAGTCTAAATGGCCAGAGAACCAAGCCCAATTCGAACCATGGGACTATGAGAGAGAAAGATTTAGGTCGAAGAAGGAATGAACCTGCTCATCAAAACGAAAGGCATCAGTAAAATGCCACAATATCTTGAATTTGCTGAATCATCCTAGGAACTTGGTTGCTATATTTTAATTAAATGTGCAGTTTTAACTTTGAACTATTGCGAATGAATCTGTGATCAAGAGTAATAGCATTCTATAATAAGCGTTTTAAAGTCAATTGTATGAAGGTCAAGAAACATGGTCACTAAATGATCAGCATCTAAGAGGAGAAACTATGAAAATAGGGTAATGTTTTGTGTAAAATAAACACGTTTATGGAAAAGATAACTAATGAATACCATAGATCTTGTGTAATCTATTCATGCTTGGCAATTTTTCGTTTATCAAATTTTAGAAGAGAATATTCGAACAGTGCGCTGAAGGAGAAATTTTGTGTTCAGAATCTTGGGGGAGAAGTATGGGGTGCCTTACTAAGCTAATAAGAGCAATAATGACGTAGTGGACAGTTGTTGCCAAAGTTGAAAATCATAGGTGATGGTGAGTAGCTGGTTGGAAATCGCAACAGGTGTAAAAACGCGGAAGGAACTTCCTCAAAATTTGCATAACTTTTATGGACTATTTGGCAAACGTGCTACAGGAAAGGGTGGATGGAGAAATCTTTGGATACGCGGATATCAGGCGTTGATCTCGGAGTCAAGCGAGCTTGCAGAGGTTTATGTTATGGTGGGGACGACGGTGCTGGATGGAGAAAGGAATGAAAATCAATAAGGGGAAGACGGAGGTTATGATGGTTAGTAGGGAGCAGGAGGAGTTAAATATAGAACTGGAGGGGGAAATATTGAAACAGGCGGAACAGTTTGAATATTTGGGAGTGTATAGTGGAGTAAGAAATGACATGTTCCAGGAGCTGAACCATAGAATTAGAAATATTAATAGGACTTTTGCTTCGTTATACCCTTTGCTCAAGGATCGGAAAATACCAAGGAAAGTCAAGACAATGATATACACAAACATTATGAATCCCGTACTAACTTGAGGCATGAACACTTAATACAAAAGTTAAAATTAAAGTGCAGGCACGCGAAATGAGAGTATTAAGATTGATATGGCGAAGAGAATGGGCGCAAATAGGTGTGCTAAAAGATATAAGTGGCAGCCGGAGGGAAGGAGGAGAGTGGAGGGATGGTGTTGAGGAGGGAGATGACTACAGAGGAGGTTGGGATGGAAGGATGGAGGAGCTTCTTGCAGGACAGGTGCAAACGCCTACAGGAGGATGGCGAGAAATAATAAGAATCTCTATATATAAATACATTTAAAAAAAAATTTAATTAGAACGTTTTAGAGCATTAGAAAAATAGAGACAGTGAGATGCCACATGGACCTATTGAGTCTGTATGATGGTACGTGATCACGAAGTAACTTTTACTAAAAATTAATTTAGTTAAAAACTAAATATTGGCTATCTATAAAATAAAATAATCATATTTAAAATATTATTGTTAACTTGTTCCATAGTATTATGTGTTACTATACAGAAATAAACAAAAGAGGAACCAGATAAAATGAAAGCTTCAGAGTTAAAATTGGTCTCGGCAATTTAATTCAAAATATTTTATTCCTCAAACTGAAAATTTTTGTATCAATTGATTTAATTCACTGATAATTAATCTAATACTTATTAGGCAATTTTTTTAAATTACTAATTAATCTTAATTATCACCTAATTAATGATTAGTATATTTCATTTATATAATACATAAATTCATCAATATAGTTTCAAATCCATTTTAATAAAGGAATAAATAAAATTAGGGCACTCAAAGTGACTTTCAATTTTACCTCCATTTTGGGGTGAGAATGAAAACACAAGGGGGAAGAATGGATAAGCACTTTATTGGCAAAATAATTGTACACAGGTAGGGTATATATATATATATATATATATATATATATATATATATATATACATATATAAGGTTATTTAGGCTTAATATGTTTCACTGGAAATTGCTAAGAGTTCTGCATAATTAATATTATATATATAGATATATATATATATATATATATATATATATATATATATATATCCTATATATATATATATATATATATATATATATATATATATATATATATATACTGTATATGAAAAATACAGAAACAAAAATCGATTAAGCTAATAATATATGCGATCAATAGCATTTTAGATAATGTTATTTCAAATGTCACAATATCATATAGGCCTACTGGTTTTTTCCAATCTCTTTTTTTTTATTATTATTTAATAATAAATTGAATTTCATTAAAAAAAGTTAATTAATTATTTTATCGCATTTTGTTATTCGAATGTTCCCTAAACTATTCACCCTAAGTTTTTAAAATTTCCCCTAAATAAAGGGTAATTACGGAAATTTTTGATTACTATGTTACAACTTCATTCATAAATCGTGATTGTTTTCTTCCTGAAAAAGGAAAGGGTTTTTTTTTCATTTGCATTAACTTAATAATATGATAAACTATGATACCTGGAAGGAGAGAAAAAAAAAAAAAAATATATGAACACAAAAAGTCCACCGCATCGTCGCGAGGGTTTGGATGAACTGTGACTGAAAAAAAAAAGTTATCATAGTTCTGGGTTGATTTATCGTCCTCAAATTTTTTAAATTTTTTTTCAAAAAATGGCAAAAAAATTTGCAGATTTTTAGGAGTTTTAGCAATTTTTATCCTTCAACCTTAATGCCAATTGCAAATATAATATAATTTTTATTATTATTTATGTTAGTCCTATCCTTTGTCTCATTCCATGACAAATTTCATAAACTTTTATTGAACTGCCAATGTCCCAGGACACCCTCAAACAGGACCTTAAAAAAACCCATGGGTCTTCAAAAAAAAAAACAATTTTCAATCTTTATAAAAAAACCAGTAGTGATATGCTTCCTAACATTAGGCATCATGTTAGTTTTTTTTTGGGTCAGAAACCCCAAAAAACTTTTTGAACCCCAAAAGAAACCCATGTGTTCTAAAAAAAAAACACTTATTTTTGATATATATATATATATATATATATATATATATATATATATATATATATATATATATATATATATATATATATATATATATATATATATATATATATATATATATATATATATATATATATATATATAATCAGGATGGGTGAATTGGAACATTTTAAGTAAAACTTGTCTCCATCCTTTTCCCTAATACACTTTTTGAAATTTTTTTCTTCCCAAAATCATGGGCCCATAGAAGGTCAAAAACACACAAATACCGTAAATAATTATGTAATTCTATTAATAATAGTTAGGGTAAATTAAAGTTTAAATGAAGCTCATTCGAACTTTCCTTGATGGGGTGAATAGGGACATCTCTTGGAATTCATGTTTGTGTATAAATTTAATTTTTTATTTCAATTTTTACTTAATATAGGTAATTGTTTATTATATTTAAATTAGCCATAAATATTAAAAATGTCAATAATGCTACATAAAATAAGAATTAAAATGTTGTGTACCTATTCACCCCATTCCGGGGGTGAATAGGGACACTTTTTGGAATTCATATTTTGCGTAAATTTTTTTTTTTTTTTTTTTAATTCATCAATGTAGGTAACTTTATTATATTAAAATTAGCTATAGGTAATAAAAATGTTGATAATACATAAAATAAGAATAACAATGGTGTTCCTATTCACCCCATCATGATTTAGGCCCAGTGATTTAACCACTATGTACTGTTTGAAACCGATTTACTTTGTCAATTTAAAGCTAACATACTCAACTGTATACACTGAAAAAATAATTAAAATCCATCCACAACTTTTCATTTTATAACAAAGTTAAGAAAAACTCACATTTTTCAAAAGTGAAATTCTATTTAAAATTTCCTCCCCTAATACATTATAATTTTTTAAAAATATAAAAGCTCTCTAGAATTAAAGATAATCTAAATAAAACTTGTAGTACTACCGCATGGCTATTGAATGAGCAAAAAAAAATTTATTTATTTAAGGCGTTTTCGATTTTGCACTTTTGCTAACGAAATTTAGTAAAATGCTAAAGTTGCGTTCGTTTATGTCAATTTTAGTACAAATTTAGTAAAATGCTAACCAAACGTTAGGAATTTCCTAAATTCTGTAAGGTTGCTCTTTCCTGTGCTTACCGAATTTTAGGAAAATGCTAATGAAAAAATGTAAACAAATAAGACTGCGGCGTAGTAGTTCGTTGATTTGATGAATGTTTCATTCATGAAATTAGGTTTAAATCTAATTTCTTCTAAATTGATAAACTCCATCACAATAGATGATCAATTATTTGTAATAAAAACCATTTGTTATTTTTTTTATTTTTGTTTATTCCAAAACCACGTGCTCCATTAGAACAGCTGATCAAAATTTGTGTAAACAATCGGTCGATTATGCCCGAAATACGTGCTAAAACTGGATTAGCATTTCTTATCCAGCGTTAGCACAAATGCAAAAACGAAAACAGCTTTATTTATTTTTCTTTTTATATTTAGTTGTGTCACCATTCACCCCACAAATTTTACTGCCCCAATTCATTCCTCCTGTTGCTATATATATATATATATATATATATATATATATATATATATATATATATATATATATGTTTTTGTATATATATATAAAATATATGTAAGTATATATATATATATATATATATATATATATATATATATATATATATATATATATACACAAAATATATATATTAAAAAATAAATATAAAAAAGTTATATATATATATATATATATATATATATATATATATATATAGCTATATATATATATATATATATATATATATATATATAGACCGACCGGGCGGAATTTTGCCGGGGCCGGGGCCGGGGTTGCTAAAATTAGAAATGTAAGTCAAAAACACTGAAAGTCTTAAAACTTAGGACGAAAATGCAAATATAATTTCAATTAATTAATAATTTTAATTATAAAAGGAATACATTTAATTAATTTAACTAAATTAAATATTTTCAAAAGAAATTTTTAGAAAATAATTAATTTTTTAGAAGAATAAGTTGTACAATATTTTAAAATATATATATATATAGCAAAGAAGATATATATATATATATATATATATATATATATATATATATATGGTAGAGTATATAGAAAGATATATATATATATATATATATATTTGCTATATATATATATATATATATATATATATATATATATATATATATATATATATATATATATATGTTGGACAGGACCGACGAGGGGTGGAGGGAGTGATCAGGCTTTTGGTATTGGAGGAAGGAACCCTGCAGGGGAGGGGGTTATAGATTTTTGTGTACAGAATGATATGAGCGTGATGAACACTTTTTACAACCATAGAGATAGCCACAAATGGAAGTGGTACAGATGGAATGGAGAAGGTAGAGGATACGAGATGAAATCAATGATTGACTTAATGCTAACAAATAACAAAAGACTGTTTAAAGACGTGAAGAGTATACCGTCGATCTCGGGAGACTCGGATCACCGTTTGATTGTAGGAAAGATGAGAATAGATGGTGTTAAACCATATAAATGTAAGGTTAGGAAGAGATTCATGGTGGAAAAGTTACGAGAGCCGGAATGTAGAGAAAATTTAAGAGGGAAATGGAGGGTAAAAGGAGGAATGTGGTGATGGATGCGGAGGTGGACGAGAGTTGGAGAGCATTGAGGGACGCCCTGTGGGAGGTGTCTGAGGATGTTGTGAAAGTGAAAACAATTCATGGAAGAAAAAGAAACAAACTCCATGGTGGACTGAACAAGTTCAGACGGCGGTAAAGAGAAAAATGAAATGTTTTAAAAGGTGGATAAAGACGAGAGGAGTGTAGGAGAGGGAGGAATATGTGGAAGAGAGAAGAGAAGCTGAACAGATAAAAAGAAGAGAAAAGGAAAGCACATGGGAATGGATTGGAGGAGAATTGGAGGAAGACCTTCAGGGGACGAGAAAGCTAATCTACAACATTGCAAAAAACTATGGAAAGGGCTCTGCCCCGCCATCCTATGCAATAAAAAATGAAGATGGAACATTATTAACAAGCCCGTCAGATATTAGCGAAAGGTGGAAGGAATATTTCGAACAGCTGCTGAATATCCCGAATAACATAACAGAAGAAGAGGAACAATGGGAAGAACGACATGTGGCGTTGGAAGAGCGGGGGATTGGCAGATTGTACCTGAGGAGGTGGAACAAGCGATGAGAAAGATGAAAAACGGTAAGGCAGCAGGCGAGGATATGCTGCCTGTGGAGATATTGAGAGGAGCTAGTGAAAGGGGTGTTTTGTGGATGACGGAAGTAATGAACAAGTGCTGGAACGAAGGGAAAACACCGGAGGATTGGAATAAATCGGTATTGTGTCCTATATATAAGAAAGGCGATAAAACCGACTGTAAAAATTACAGGGGAATTGCTCTGATGCCACATATTGCAAAGGTGTACGAGAGAATATTGGAGAGAAGATTGAGGGACACAGTCGAAAATAAACTGGATGAATGGCAGCATGGTTTTCGACCGGGAAGATCAACAATTGATTTGGTTTTTGCACTGAAGATGATGTGTGAAAAGACTTATGAATTTAACCGGAAAGCATATTTGGCCTTTATCGATTTAGAAAGGCGTGTTCGACCGTGTTCCGAGGGAGATTTTGTGAAGGATCTTGGGGAAAAGGGAGTATGGGGTGTCTACTAAACTGATAAGAGCTATAAAAAGCACGTATGTGGACAGCTATTGCAAGGTGAAAACACAGATGGATGATAGTAGTTGGTTTGGAATAACAACAGGTGTAAAACAAGGAAGTGTACTTTCCTCAATATTGTTCATAACGTTTATGGAATATTGTGGCAAGGTGGTACAGAAAAAGGTGGTGGAGATTTATATGCCCGAATGATCTGGCGTTGATCTCGGAGTCAAGAGTCTGCAGAGGTTTATAGTAGCATGGGACGAGGTTCTATTTGAGAAGGGAATGAAAATCAATAGGGGGAAGACGGAGGTTATGATGGTGAGTAGGGAGCATGAGGAGTTGAATATAGAATTGGAGGGAGAAGTACTGAAACAGACGGATCAGTTTGAATATTTAGGAGTTTATAGTGGAGTAAGAAATGATATGTTTCAGGAGTTGAACCATAGAATTGGAAAGTTTAATGGGACACTTGCGTCGTTGTACCCTTTGCTAAAGGACCGTAATATACTGAGGAAAGTCAAAATAATAATATATACCAGCATTATGAGGCCCATATTAGCATATGGACATGAGGCTTGGACACTAAACACAAAAAGTAAAAGTAAAGTACAGGCATGCAAAAATGAAAGTTTTAAAATTGATATTGGGGGGTGACAAGATTGATACAGGGAGGAGGAATGATGATCGAGGGCGGTGCTGGAGTGAATAGTATATTAGAGCTGGTGGAGAGAGGACAGTTAAGATGGTTCGGACATGTGAGGAGGATGGAAGCAAATAGGTGTGTGAAAAGGTATTATGAGTGGCAGCCGGAGGGAAAGAGAGGAGTGGGGAGGCCGAGGATGAGGTGGAGGGATGGTGTAGAGAGAGCTGTGGAGAGGGAGGGGATGACTATGGAGGAGGTGGAGAGGAAAGAGTTTTTACGATGATCGATCTATGATGGGGGAGCCAGTAAGACAGCTTCGATTTGCGTTACGCCCACAGGAAGATGGTGAGAATAGAGGTATATATAGTATATATATATATATATATATATATATATATATATGTTATATGTTATATATATATATATATATATATATATAGTATATATATATATATATATATATAGCAGAGCAATATATATATATATATATATATATATTAATTCAATTAAATAAATAATTTTGAAAGAGATTTCGGAAAATATTTGTTTTCTTTGAAGATATTTACTTTTAAATAAATAAATACAGTAAATAAAAGTATAACAATTATATTTATTTCCTTCTCCGAATTCGTTTGATATATCAAATTTCTCGAATATTTTTTATTTTGCAAAATAAAAAAATCAAAAGTTATCCTCACTTAATTTAAAATTATACAAAGTACCAATAAAGTTATAATATATAAGTATGTTTAAATATTTTGCATCACTTAGACCAAAGGCGTAATAGAAGTAAGCATTTTTTTAATTCAGAGGGATTTTAAGAATCTATTAATTGGTGTAAATTTGCCACAGTTAACCCCGGTAGAAACCCCGGTTTTTCCTGATGGCAGCCGGGGCCGGGTCGCTCTAATTTAGCCGGGGTCGGGGCCGGGGCCCCGGTCGGTTCCTTATATATATATATATATATTATATATATATATATATATATATATATATATATATATATATATATATATATATATATATATATATATATATATATTAGTGATGCTGGTAACATCCGCATCCGCGGAGCATCCGCACATTATTAAAGATCCGCATCCGCGCTTTACCCTGCGGATGTTGTGCGGATATTTATTGTCGAGAGTTGATAAAGAATTTTATAATAAAAATACTCAAGATGAATCTGAAAATGAAAATGAAATTGAGTTGAAGGCAATTCAAAACGGCTTGATATTCCATATCTTAATGTTATCAAATACATTCCAACTCGCTGGAATAGTATACTTCATATGATGGAAATAATGTTATTGCTCAAAGAACCTCTGCTTCGTATGCCAGTTTGTATTCCAAAGTTAACATTCTTACTATTGTGGAACATCATATCACACTGCATTTAAGCTATTGAAACCATTTGAAGAAATTACCAAAAATATCAGCGCCTCTACAGCTTCTGTCTCTGATGTAATACCATTAATCTCAACGCTAATGAAGCGGCGCAACGAAAAATGCGAAAGCGTTTTCAATGATAAATGCGAAAACGGTTAAACACCCAACTGATAACCGAACGAAGTACACG
>JABUQX010124017.1:22500-25506 GCA_015478945.1 Trachelipus rathkii | reverse complement strand
ACCAAAAAGCAGCGCGCGCGCGCGGCAGTGGCGCGTTATATTATTGCGATATTTGTTTACAGCAGCAGTTATGCTATATATATAGTAGTTATATATATATATATATATATATATATATGTTATTTATATATATATATATATATATATTTATTTATATATATATATATATATATATATAGTTATATATATATATATATAGTATATATATATATAGTTATATATATATATATATATATATATATATATATATATATATATATATATATATATATATATTATATATATTATATATATTATATATATATATATATATATATATATATATATATATAAAGATATATATATATATATATATATATATATATATATATATATATATATATATATATATATATAAATATATATATATATATATATATATATATATATATATAGATATATATATATATATATATATATATATTATATATATATATATATATATATATATATATATATATATATATATATATATATATATATATATATATATATATATATATATATATATATATATAAAGAGATTGAAATTTTAGGTTCTTATAAAGACCCTTTGATGAAAGGAAAAGCTATTAATTTTTTCCATTATAGCTGGATCCATATCTCGCAATCTGGTAACACAGGTATATATATATATATATATATATATATTATATATATATATATATATATATATATATATATATATATATATATATATATATATATATATATATATATATATATATATAATATATATATATATAAAGAGTTATATATATATATATATATATATATATATATATATATATATATATATATATATATTATATATATATATATATATATATATATATATATATATATATATAGATATATATATATATATATTATATTGTTATATTTATATATTTATATATATATATATATATATATATATATATATATATTATCGAGTAAGATATATATATATATAATAGATGTTATATGGGTTATTGTTACTTATATATATTATATATATATATATATATATATATATATATATATATATATATATATATATATATATATATATATATATATATATATATATATATATAGTATATATTTTATTATTATATATATATATATATATATATATATATATATATATATATATATATATATATATATATATGCATATATATATATATATATATATATATATATATATATATATATATGAGCATATATAGTTATATATATATTATTATTATTATATATAAAGATATATATATATATATATATATATATATATATATTATTATATATATATATATATATACATATATATATATATATATATATATATATATATATATATATATATATATATATATATATATATATATATATATATATATATAAATATATATATATATATATATATATATATATATATATAAATTCTTTGCAAATTTTCCAATGTTTTTTCAGGGCTTGGGGTTTGTTGTTAAGCGCTATATTTGTGGGAATGTTAGAAGGTTGAGCAGAGTTGTTTTGTTTATACTTTATTGGGGGAAATTATCTTGTAGCGGCTTTTCCCGCTCTTCACACTAATTAATGGAAAAATGTTTCACATTTTTCTCTCTAACTTTTTAACTTTTTTTCCCAGTTAATGTCTTAACTAATTATATTTTCTTAATTAATATCAGCCAAAAGGCTTTAGAGATTAAGATATAAGAGTCACCCGGTTGGTAACTACTTGTCGAGCTAGAAACTAGCTTAGACAGTAGGAAACAAATAAAATTGAGGAATTAGTTTTCTTCTTTATTACAGTAACATGAGAATATTTATTTTGACACATGGCGTGTTTCACAATTTTATTTTATTTTCAATAATTGAGAAATAATTATATTTATTAATTTATAATCCACAGTATAATATCTCCTTTACATAATTGATTGGATATTGAATGGATAAAGCATGAGCTAGGAGCTCACACTTCCATACACCCTTTTATATATATATATATATATATAGCATATAAATATATATATATATATATATATATATATATATATATATATATATATATATATATATATATATATATATATATATATATATATATATATATATATATATATATATATATATGTTTTCCCACTAGTCCTTCTCTCTATAAATACACCACCTTCTCTCTTATTTAAATCTGACTACAACCTTATATTTCCTTTAATTTCATTACTTTCTCTAACAGTTACATCTCCTGCCCTAATGAGTTTTTCTGGCACTTTAATCGGCTCGATTTTTTCCTTGCGTCGCTTCTACGCTAACTATAATGACTGCTTTGACTATGGTGACGCTTCTGTTTTTGCCAATAAATAAAGTGGGAGATGTAATCGTTGATGGGATGAGCAGGTTCCCATATTCTTCTTCGACTAAATCTTTCTCTCCTCATAATCCATGGTTCGATCGTGCTTGTTCTCTGGCCATTCAGGCTAGAGACAGTGCTTATCGGGAGTGGAAAAATTCTCGTTCTCCTATCACTCTTGCTAATTTTCATTCAGCTAGAAATCGTTGCAGGGATACTCTTCGACGAGCAAAGCGGGCTTTCATCAAACGAAAGTGCGCTAACCTCCTTGGTTCTCATACTGAAAATCTTTCTGGACTCTTGCCAAAAACATCTCTAACAACTTCTGTAAATCTGCCTTTCCTCCTCTTATTCGATCTGATGGTTCTGTTGCTAATTCTCCAACTGAAAAGGCCAATCTCTTTGTCCTATTTTCCTCTAACTCAACCCTGGATGATTCTGGCATTCCTCCTCCTCCTCCTTCCTCTCAGGTGTCCTATGACTTTTGCCTGTGATTACATTTGATCGGGTGCATGGGCTCCTGAAATCTATGAACGTTAGGAAGGCGGGTGGCCCGGATGGCGTTCCTCCCCGAATTTTGAGGGAATGTGCTTCCGTGCTGACCCCGCCCCTCGTTCAACTATATTCTCTAT
>JABUQX010124017.1:7500-12500 GCA_015478945.1 Trachelipus rathkii | reverse complement strand
AGCTTTAGGATTTGATCCTTAAAAAATTATCGAAAACAAAATATTTTATCCTTTTGTTTTCGAAGCAGCTCAACAGATTTCTTAGGAATAAAGTATCCTTACAATATTAAAAGCAGAATTAAATACAGAAAGAGAAAATGTCTTTAAAAAAGAACTTCAAGGTCGGTACGGAAAATGTGATGTCCCTATAAACAAACGAAAGAGATTTTTCCCTTAAAATCACTGATAAGAAAATACCAACGATGACATTTTATTCCTCAAACCCAAATGAAAACAAAGGAAGAAAGAAGAAATAATATGAAATAAAATGCAGAAGATATTCTGGCGAAAAGGGGAACAATAGAGAACGAAGGAAAACGCTCCTTTAAAGAAAGCTTTTAGATAGTGGTAAGTTAGGGCGTCAAAAGTACAATGCACGATAAAATATGGGATTTTTTGTTCTCGTCAGATTGGTCGTAATGATAAGGCTTTTGCAAATCAAAGTGTTAAAATGCACACACAAATGCACATGGAGGATAAAATTTTACAAACAGCTACACGCACAAACACATATACTCAAGCACACACACACACCTGCTCACACATGCATATATATTATATATATATATATATATATATATATATATATATATATATATATATATATATATATATATATATATATAATATACACTATATATATATATATATATATATATATATATATATATTATATATATATATATATATGGCTATTTATAAGTGGTTGACTCCAGGAGCAAAAATCAATAATTAATGTATCGTTATTTTAATATTTTTAGGGTAAATACATTAAATTTTGGGGCTAACCTAACTAAACTAACCTAACCTAACCTAACCTAACTTAACCTAACCTAACCAAACTTAACTAACCAAATATTCTTAGTCCACTTTTAAATGTCCATATATATATATAATATATATATATATATATATATATATATATATATATATATATATATATATATATATATATACTATATATATATAATATATATATATATATATATATATATATATAGTATAGAAGGGAGAGTATACGCATACTCGAAGCGATGAAATTACCTCCCATTTTAATGGTTCGCCTTTCTCTTTTGCGTTCATATTCTTTACACACTCATCCTCCAGGCAACATCTTACTGACCACCATTTATCCACATATCATATACACATACTTAACGTCCACACCCCTCTTCTAGACAACATCTTACAGACATCCCTACTACTTATATCCCTATGTGTGGGGGAGAAAGAATTGCCCACATCGTATGTCCTGCGAGTCGTAGAAGGCGACTAAGGGACGGTGGTAGTTGGGTTGGCTGCCCACTACCACTTATCTCTTTGCCTGGAATACTAATGCAGGCCTCGGAGAAGGTCGTGATCGCCGTAAACTGACTTCTGGTTCTTCTGGCGAAAAATGTTATTGAATATGTTATGCGTTACATGGAATGGTCAGAGGAATAAATGTTGAGAGAAGAAGAGAGAGGTGATGGAATGTATTATAGAAAGGCAAATTTGAATTTGGTCGCTTGTGACTGAAACAAAGCATGAAAGGAAAACGCGGGAAAAATGATGGTGTTGGTGTGAAATGAGTGTGTGCTGGTGTTTGCGGAAAGGAATGATGAGGGAGATGAAGGTGTTGCCATTATATGAGCTGACTTGTGGTACATAGCTATGGCGGACTTTGTGTGTGAGAGTACTAGAAATCTTTAATGGTTAAATTTAAGTTTGAAAAGGTCAAGGTTGTGACGTATGGTCGATCTGAGGGAAATGTTGAAGAGAGTACTATTTTTTGGGATAATCTGAATGATGTTTTGGATGGAGTGAGTAGGAGCTTCAGATTGATAGTGTTGGGGGACCTGAATGGTTGGATAGGTGATCAAAAAAGGATGGTATAACAGGGTGGTTTTGGGGTATCGGGAGAAAATGAGAATGGTAGCGAAGTGATACTGATTTTGTGAGGAGAGAGGTATGTGTGTAAGTAATACTTTCTTTAAACACAAGAGTATCCATAAGTATACTAGAGTGTGTAGGTAGAGAGGGATATCGCAAGTTTGAAAAGTATGATTTGATTTTTGTGTTTGGTGAAGAAAGAGATGTTGAAGATGTGCTGGATGTTAAATCAGTGAGGGGATTAGGAACGGGATTATCAGATCATTATGCTGTTCTATGTAAATTTAAGTTAGTGGGGGCTTGGATGGAGAGGAAGGTGATACGGAAGGAAGTGGGTAAAATTAAGAGTGAGAAGTTAAGTGAACAAGGTAATAAGGATAAGTATCTAAGAACGCTCGCAAGTAAATCAGTTGAATGTGAACAAGTTGAAGCTGAACAAATCTGGGAGCAAATAAAATAAGCAATTGTTAGCAGTGCAAAGAAGTATGTGGGATGTGCTAAAGGTAGGAAGTAGAATGTTTAACATTGAGTGGTGAAATGAAGATGTGATGCAAGCGGTTAAAAGTAAATAAGAAGTGTGGTTGAATGTACTAAAAGCAAATGATGAAGTTTCAAAAGAAAGATGCTTGGAATTATATAAGGAGGAAAAAAGAAATACTAAAAGATGCAAAAGTATGAGAAAAGAAGAGGTAAATGAACAGTTTGGAAGGAGGATGAATGGGGACTTACAAGGGAATAGGAAGCTCTTCTTGAAGGAAACTCGAAAGGCTAAGAATGAGAATAAATGGAACCTGCTTAGAATAATGCTTAGAATAATGCGTTTATGGAGGGTATAGTTCCGAGGGATTAGATGAGAGCAGTAATAGTACCCTTATATAAGGGTAAGGGAGATAAGAGGAACTGTTTGGAATTATAGGGGAATTAATTTATTGAGTGTTGTAAGGAAGATATATGCTCTATTTTGGTCGAAAGAGTGCGTCGAGTGACTGAAGGAATGATTGGTGAAGAACAAGGTGCGTTTAGGAGTGGTAGAGGATGTGTGGATCAAATCTTTACATTGAAACAAATGTTTGAGAAAATGAGGGAGAAGAAGAATAAATTGTATTTAGGTTTTATGAATTTGCAACAGGCGTATGATAAGATTAATAGGGAAGCTCTATGACAGGTGTTAGTTATATACGGTGTTGGTGGTAGGCTTCTGAATGGAATCAAAAGTGTATATGTCGATAGTGAAGGGTGTGTAAGAATAAATGATGTCAAAAGTGATTGGTTTAATATTAATAGCGGAGTGAGGCAGGGATGTGTTATGTCTCCTTGGTTATTCAATTTGTATATGGATGGGGTTATGAAAGAATTAGAGATGGGGGTGGCAGGGAATGGTGTTAGAATGATGGAGAATGGAGGTGAATGGAGGGTGCCATACCTATTAAATCCGGATGATTTGGTTTTGTGTGGTGAATCAGAAGAAAGTTTGAGAGGATTGGTAGAGAGATTTGGGAGGGTGTGTAAAAGGAGGGGGTTTGAAAGTAAACGTAGATAAGAGTAAGGTTATGGTTGTGAGTGAGGAAAGTCCTCCATGTGAAGTTATTTTAGATGGTGAGCAGCTGGAGCAAGTGTCTGTGTTTAAATATTTAGGATATATGTTGGATGAAAAGAAATGGATGATACAGAGTGTAGTAGGAAAGTTGTGAATGGCTTGAGCGTGGGCTGGTGAGGATGAAATCGTTTGTGGATGTAAGGTGGACTAAGTCTTGAGTGCACTATGGCTACATTGAGGGCATGTTGATACCTGTGTTAATGTATAGTAGTGAGACTATGGCCTGGAATAAGAGGTATATATCTAAAGTTCAATGAGTTCAGATGGACAATCTTATGGGCGTGTTAGGTGTCAGAAGAATTGATAAAATGAAGAGTGAACGTATAAGAGAGTTGGGTGGTGTGAAGAAAAGGGTGAATGAGAGAATAAATGAAGACATTGAGATGGTTTGGTCATGTGAATGATTGAATGTAATTGGTGTTAGCGGATGTTATAGTGGGTGAGTGTCTGGGAATCGACTCCCTGGGAGACCGAAGAAAAAAGGATTGAGTCAGCAAAGGAATGTCTGGAGAAGTGAAATTTGAGTTTAGGCAGAGGAACGAAAGAAAGGGTGCATAATAGAAGTGAATGGCTGGGGTTTGTAAGGGGATATGGTTGTGGCCCACCTGGGCCAAGGAATAAACCCTACACTGACGATATACCATAGTGAGGGTTCGTCGCTGTCCCATGAAGCTCTAGGAAGCTCTAGGGTGGATTTTCTGACTGTGACGAGTTCTCACTAATAGGTATTAGGGGGGCTGTAAGGCTGTGATTTATTTTCGATAGTGCTCATATTCTTTTTATACTTTTTTGTTTTCCGGTGCATGCACGTACCTAACCCCAGTCTTGGGGAAAAGAACGTAAATTGGATGATATTATTATAATATATATATATATATATTATATATATATATATATATATATATATATATATATATATTATATATATATATATATATAATATATATATATATATATATATATACTATAATATATTATATATATATATATATATATATATATATATATATATATATTTTATATCTATATGTATATATATAGATATATATAATATATCCTCTATATGTATCTCATATATATATTTAATATTTATTAATTATATACATATATATTATATATATATATATTATATATATATATATATATATATATATTTTTATAATATATATATATATATATATATACGTATATATATATATATATATAATATATATATTTATATATATATTTATATACATATATTATATATATATATATATATAATATATATATATATATATATAAACATTATGTCCCAGGTGGGTTTGAACCCTTACCCTATGATGTTAAAACCAAGAGTTTTACCTCCCAGCCACGATAGGCTAAAAGGAAATCTACCAAGGATTGATGATATTCCACCATCGGTTATCCTCCGGAAGACTCCCCCGCCTACACTCGGGCCAGGGGCAAGACTGGGTAATTTTTTATCGGGACTGCATATTGTATGGATGAA
>JABUQX010124016.1:25000-42360 GCA_015478945.1 Trachelipus rathkii | reverse complement strand
CCAAGTATTAAAATAAAAGATGGAAGATGGATTAATAGTGTCTACGTCAAATCTACATATAAAGGAACATACTGAATTTCGACTACTTTCATCTCTAAACTACAAAATTGAACGATAAAGACTTAGTTCATTCGAGCGGTTAATATATCGTCTGACTGACCCTTTTTACATAGAGAATAAAAGAATAAACGCAGAATTAATAAACAAAACTTCCCCAATATATTAAAGAAATACATAAGAACACTTTAAAAATTATTACCAATACCATCAAAGATAATGAAAACGATAAGCTCCGTAGTTGTATGACAAACTGAAAATATCAGTCAGAAAAAAGAGGAAGAGAACAAATTTAAGAATTAAATTAAAAAAGCATATTATAGCCAGAAGACGGGAAAAGCTAGTTTAATATCATACTATAACCATTGAAACTGAGCTCTCTTCTCTACTCTAAAGCGCTCTGCGGAGTTGAGAGTAGAACGTTGTGTACCGATTTCAATGTTCTGAAATTGGATGTAACGCCGCTTATATTGGATACCACCAACGAATAACCCTCAACATAAATGTCGCAACATAAGAATAAGCCGAGTAAAAAATATTTCAACATTTTAATGAAGAACACCACAAAAATCCCGAAAACAGCATAAAAGAAACTCCCTCATAACAAGAAAAAATATTTTTATGAATGCATAATTAGGGATCGTTGCTCTTAAGGAAACACAAAACAATGATAAACAAAAAATATACGGAAATGTCAAATTTTTTAAACATCTTTAAATGACAAAAAAGTCAAAGTAAGTTAACTTCTCTAACTTTTAATTTTATAATTATTATTTATTTGTTAAATTATTTAAAAAATATGAATTTATCAAATTTTAAATATTAAAAAAAATAAAATTTATTCCTAAAATGTCCGAAGTGTACGACGAAAAGCTTGGTACTACTATACTAATCAATGTTTGTTGAGTTTAGAATAATACTAAAAAAAATGGCTCCTGTCGAAAGGCCATACATTTAGGAGTGAAAAGGCATCAAAATCCTACATTAAAATAAATGCTGATATTGAGTTTTAATAATAATAATAATAATAATAATAATAATAATAAATTAATAATAATAAAATAATAATAATAATAATAATAATAATAATAAAATAATAATAATAATAATTAAAGTTTAAACTTAAGTTTTCGGACTTATGGACACCTTCTAGAATAACATTATTTGCTTGGGGAAAGTTTAGATGAAGTATTTCTGTTAACTTTATTGGACCTATGTTTACAGCTGTTGAAGTTACTGTATATGTTGAATTTTAAATTTTTGCTAAAACAATCGCTTTATTGATGTGGAATTATAACAAAAATATTCAAAATAGCCGTCCAAAATTAATTATATCTGCCTGAAGATCTCGAGTTCGGAGGCGAAATATTGCAAAATATACAAAGTCTTCAACAAACTCTTAAGTCCTAAGAAATGATCTCAACAGGTAATATTTTCATCTTAGCTTTCAAGAAAAAAAAATTCGACGAATCGACTCTGAGAGAAAGTCCGACGCTCTTACCTTTGAACCCAGGATGGCTGTAAGCCCGCTAACTTAGAGTTTTTCGGATATGGACACCTTTTCTGAGAAGTGGACATGAATTTTCTTCCGAAAGTTTAGATGAAGTTATTTCGTTGTGTTTTTATTAATTTACACATTTGTGAATACTTATATGTTGAATTTTTAAAATGTTGCTATAACATCGCTTGTATAATAATAATAATAATAATAATGAAAAAATAATAACAATAATAATAATAATAATAATAATAATAATAATAATAATAAAATAATTAATAATAATAATAATACATATAATAATTGGAAATAAAAAAATGTGCTAATATGCTAACACAGTGGTGCCCAACCTTTAGTCTATCGCGAGCAAATTATGAATTTAAAAATTTTAGGCGAGCCACACATAGACGACGACATCTAATCATTAATTATAATCATATAGTATATATATATATAATATATATAATATATATAATATATAATAATATATAGTATTAATATAACTATAAAATATATATATATAATATTAATATATATATATAGCTAATATATATATATAATATATATAATATTATATAATATATATATATATATATATATATATATATATATATTTATAATATAATATATATATATTAATATATATATATAAGATTTCACCTTCACGCAGGGCCCTTTCCAAAGGAGGACAAAAACAGGAAAAAACAAAAAATGTAATGTTAAAGAAAAAAACAAAAAGGAAAGTAAATTCTAATAGAATGCAAATATAACATATAATAAATATACCAATTTCGATGTATAGGTAGTATATAAATTTATAATATATATAATGGATATATAATATAATATAATATATATATATATATATAGAATTCACATCACGGGCAGCCTTTCCAAAGGAGGGGACAAAACAGAAAAACAAAAAGAATGAAAAGAAAAAAAACAAAAAGGAAGTAAATTCACCATCCCTTGTCTAACGCAATCCCTCAGTCGCAACAGACGCGAGACATTAAAGCAGAGGAAATAATTACTCAGGAAAAAAGGAGTGAACAATTAGTATCAACAAAACAGAATGGGCTGGAAAGAAGGAGCACCACAACAGGAAACCTTGAGTATCCATATCACACAATACTCATGGAGAATAAATCGCCTCTGTTTTACGAGTCGACGCATTGGTGAGGAATGTGAGAGGTCAATTGGTCTCGAGCACCTGCTGTTGTAATACCTATAGAAAAGATTGGGCACCAATATCACCTCACAGAGAAAGAGTTCAAAGGAATTAGAAAGTATGAACAGTATTAGTCTCTTAGCTTAGCCTCAAACACTATCCAAAAGGAGTTGGAACCGGATCCACCCCAAAGGTGAGAACAGTACATACAAAGGGCCAATAAGACTCTTATATAACTGAAGTAACTATCAGTAAAGAAAAAAATTAACGCAATCTGAACAGAATTCCCAGCTCATTGAACCATTAGCACCGATTTTATATGAGCTCCAAACAATTCACATTATTACAAGTCCAAGAAATATTTATGTGTTTACATGTGAACATTAGAGCCGTCATAAGTGGATAGGAAATGTTATGTGTTTTAGAGGAGAATAGAAAAGTTGAGTTTTAAAGAGTTGAATTCACAAGAATGCGGTTAGCCCACGAGAAATCCAACCACATCAGCAAGAAGAATCGGAAATAACTAGACGAGAGGAAACTCAAGATACAAACGAGGAGCACATTTAAATGGTGAGAGGAATGAGAGTTGACTCAGCAGCAAAAGAGTGAACAGAGTTAGTCCAGCTGAGAAGACCGTTAAAGAAAAGTAGGAATAAAGGTGGAGATAAAACAGAACCCTGAGGAACACCACAATTAACAAGAAAGGAGAAAGAGGTTGCTCCATCAACAAGAGCTGAAATGGAACGATCTGAAAGAAAACTAGACAAGAGTAAGCAAAGCGAAGGAGGAAATCCAAAGGAAGGTAGCTTAGAGAGTAGCGATGCGTGTCATACCCTGTCAGAAGCCTTAGATATGTCAAGCGCTACCACACAAGACTCCCCATCTAGTCCCTAGGCAGAAGACCATAGATCAATTATTATAAATATATAATATATAATATATATATATTATATAATATATATATATATAATATATACTATATTATATATATATATAAATATATATATAATAAATTAATTTTTAAAATTATTTAATTTTAATAAACGTGATCAAATCTGAAACTCGCAGTCGCGAGCAACATTAGAACGGTACGCGAGCAACATGTTGCCCGCGAGCTACGGGTTGGGCACCACTGTTCTAACAGTTGTTATTTAATAACGAACGAATTGTTAAGTGTAGTAATTATTACAATAGATAGTTACAACCATTACCACAATTGATGAATTTATTTATTAATATTTATTTTGATAATAATAATAATAATAAAAAAATAATAATCTATGACTATTAATAATAATAATAATAAAATATAATAATAATAATAATAATAATAATAATAATAATAATAATAATAATAATAATAATAATAATAATAATAATAATAATAATAATAATAATAATAATAATAATAATAATAATAATAATAATAATAATAAAATAATTAATTAATAATAATAATAATAATAATAATAATAATAAAAATAAAATAATAATATATATAATAATAATAATAATATAATAATAATAATAATAAAATAATAATAATAATAAAAATAATAATAATAATAATAATAATAATAATAATAATAATAATAATAATAATTTCAATAAAATAATTATCTACAGGGACATATTAAAATATCGATAAAAATCTGCTAATAAAGTTATAGAAACAAAAAACATTTTCACCAATTTTTCTAAAATGTTTAAATTTTAACGTTTGGCAACTAGAAAGTCTTCTGATGCCTGCCATAAGTCACAATTTAATCAATATTTAATAAATTACACGACGTTTTATTTTATTTATCATTCTAATGAGATAAAATAAATTTTTTGGAAAAAATAGATAATTCAAAAGGTTTAGGTGTAAAGTTTAATAAATATAACCGAATACATTTAGAAAGCACAGAGAAAATTAAATTAAATTAAATTATTATCATTATTATTATTATTATTATTATTGTTATTATTATTATTATTATTATTATTTTAAATTATTATATTATTTTTTACTATTATTATTTATTATTATTATTATTATTATTATTATTTTTATATATTATTAATTATCATTATTCTTAATTATTATATATATATTATTATTAGTATAGTAATAGATTAGAGTAGTGATATATATAGAGTTTGTTTATTTTATATTATTATTATTATATTATTATTATTATTATTATTATTATTATTATTATTATTATTATTATTATTATTATTATTATTATTATTATTATTTTTATTATTATTATTATTATTATTATTATTATTATTATATTAAATTATTAATTATATTATTATTATTTTTATTATATATTATTATTAGTAGATATTAGTAGAAGTAGTAGTAGTATTAATAGTAGTAGTAGTATAGTAGTAGTAGTATTTTTATTATTATTATTATATATATATATTATGTGATCTATATTATATATTTTATTCATATATTATATTATTATATTATTATTATTATTATAAATATTATTATTTATTATTATTATATTATGATATTATTATTATTATATTATTATTATATTATTAGATATATTATATTATATTTATATTATTATTATAATTATATAATTATATTAATTATTATAATTATTATATTATATATTTATTATATTATATTATTTTTATATTATTATATTTATTATTATATTATTTATTAAATTATTATTATAATATTATACTATTATTATATATTATTATTATTAATTATTATTATTATATTATTATTATTATATTATTATTTATTATTATTATTATTATACATAGTTATTGAGTTTTAAAAAAAACTTATATTATTACCCTGATCGCAGATATCACTAGTATAATAACATTATGCTAGATTACTATTATTATTATTATTATATTAATTATTGTACATTTAATACAATTAAAATTACTATTGAAAAGAAAGAGGCATCAGCATATGTTGATGCTTAAAATATAGTTTGCAATTAACAATTATAAATAAAGAAATAAAGTATGTTTTCTGGCTCAAGGACACAACCACTGTTTGCAATTAGTAGACCCACTTTCAAGAGAGGGGAAATTGATCCTGATTTTATTGCTTTATGAAAATTGAATAATATAAAATTATTATGTGGTCTCTGTTATAAAGAAAAATTGAACTCTATCTGAATAAACATTTTTGATATTATTATATTATATATTATTATTATTATATATATATTATATATTATCATATATATATTATTATTATTATTATATTATTATTATTATATTTATTATTTATATATTATTATTATGATTATTTATATTATATTATTATTATTATTATTATATTATTATATATAATTATATTATTATATTATATTCATTATATTATATTATTTATATATTATTATATATTATACTATATTATTTATATTATATATTATATTATTATTAATATTAATTATTATTATTTTATATTATATATTATTATTATACTTAAGTTAAAGAGGCAAAGCAATTTTAAGCATAATAAAATAATAACAAAAATTAATTAATAATAATAAAATTAGTAAAAATAATAATAATAAAAAAATAATAATTAATAAAAATTTAAAAATAAATAAATAAAACAAAATAAAATTAATAAAAATAAAATAATAATAATAATAATAATAATAATAATAATAATAATAATAATAATAAATAAGAAATAATACAGCTTTTGTTTTCATATAAGTTTTACTTTTAACTTCTAATCTCTAAATATTTTTTTCTGATTTTCATAATTTTCTTAATACTAGTCTAGAAAATTAGTTTTGCATAGAAAACTAAGAGCATATTAAATTTTAGTTTCTGACCGTTCGTCAGTAAAACTTCACTTCTTCAAGTTTCGATTCTATACATTTGATAATTATATAAACAAGATTTAAAAAATTAAAATTACAAATTAGAATTTTAGATTTTACATGTTCATTAAATATTTAACTTAAAGTGACAATACGTGAACTTATGTTAATGCTGTTTAAACTTTGTTATGATAAGCTCAGCTATTTCGAGTTTTGAGCTTTCGCATAGGAGATGCAAATATTTTGAATGACTGGAGAATCAGTATATTGTTGTTATGTCCTGAATAAATTTCATATATTTGCACTAGGTTTAAACGGCTGCTGTATGCCCTATCTGCAATCTTTAGTCGTGTTAACCAATATCGTCACGTACAGTCAACTCGGACATCAATGTACACGACATGTGATAACTGAAAGGGATCCTAGTAGAAGAAGCAGGAAATAAAGTTTCTTGTTTTTGTTATAGTTAACTTGATTTTGTGACTGCTTGTAGATTTAATGGGGTTTTAATAATGCCCGCGTAGGCATTTTTCCTCTTTTATCAAAGTCTTTTGCATTGAAGTTTTAAAATAAAAATTTAATGCTTTCAGAGAAATTGTTCGTATTGTCCTGTTTTTTGTTATAGAGTTTGTTGATGGTTTTGTTAATTATTTTTTCCGTTAAATTAAATGGTTTACAGTGATCAGGTTCTGTTAATTCTTGAAACTTCAACATCAAAATGATCCCAATCCGAGCACAATTATAAGCCCTATATATGAGTGTTTTACAATGAATTCTTGTATGCTTCTGGGAGTAGGACTCTAATAAGTACAGACCATTATCAGTTGCTACATGTAGCCTGTAGAAAAGTTCCATCATCATTATATTTTGATGTATATCCAAAAAGTTATAATATTATTTGAGATGTTTCAGATGTAAATTTGAGAGGCAAGAGAAGTTTTGCAAGCGTATAAACTGAATAAATTCTGTTATGGTTCCGTAAATATAGAAGGGTGTCGTCAACCATATTCTTACATAAAAGACTGGGTTAAATGTATTGTTTTCCCTCAAAATTTCATTTTCTAGCTCCGCCATGTAAAAGTCAGCGAATGTAGGGCCCAGAGGTGAACCCATGGCAACACCATCCTTTTGCAGGTAGAAACTATCTTGAAATTTGAAAGGGGTTTCAGTACAACATATTAATAGTAGGTTCCTCATATGGTTTTCGGAAATGTCATGAGGAGGTGGATTATTAGAATGATAAACATGTTTAATTATAATATCTATGGTTTCTACAACGGGGACATTCGTAAATAATGATTCAACATCCAGAGAAGCAAGCGTTTCTGAGTTGCTAAGTTTTAAGTGAGATAGTTTAAGTGAGATAGTTTACATAGTAGACTTGACAATTGCTATCTAAGTAAGGACGAATTACGGTATTGAGGTATTGAGCAATGTCATGAGTGACAGTACCACACATTGATATTACGGGACGCAGGGGTGGGTCTTTTTCATCTTTGTGTATTTTGG
Organism: Trachelipus rathkii; assembly: GCA_015478945.1. Taxonomy (NCBI): domain Eukaryota; kingdom Metazoa; phylum Arthropoda; class Malacostraca; order Isopoda; family Trachelipodidae; genus Trachelipus; species Trachelipus rathkii. The sequence goes on along the minus strand of JABUQX010124016.1, from coordinate 34,313 downwards.
GTAGTCCATATATATATCCTTCATTGTAATGACCAGTTCTTTTAATTTTGTTAGAGATATTTTTGTTCTTAATTTCATGAGCTATTTTATTTATTTTATTTTTAGTGATATTATTAATGTTTGGTGGAGCTATGGTAAATTTGTTAACGTCATTCAAGATGTTTTTAAGTTTTAGTTCATAACTGGTTTTATTCATAATCACCACTCCTCCTCCTTTGTCTGGCCTTTTGATTACAATACATTTAACCCAGTCTTTTATTTTATTTTAAATTTTGAAGTGCCAAAAATACTTGATAAAGAGGAAAAATGCCTACGCGGCATTATTAACACCCACATTAAATCTACAAGCAACACAAAAATCACAGTTAAACTATACCACAAAACAAGAAAACTTCTTCCTGCTCCTACTAAGATCCCTTTCATTAATTCACCATGCGTGACCAATTTCGCATGCCCGAGCTGACTTACGCTCGACGTATATGGTTACACGACTAATAGATTGACAGATAGGCATACCAGCACGATTTAAACCTAGCAAAAATATAACATTATTCACGAACATAACAAAAACAACTATAACCCTGATATCTCACAGTCCATTCAAAAAATTGCCACTCCTCATGGCGAAGCCAAAAACTGAAAATACTAGCTTACTACATAAAACATTTAAAACCAAACATTAACATAAAGTTTAAACGTATTGTCAGCTTTAAATAAATATAATATGAAATGCTAAAATCAAAAATCTAATTAGTAATTTTATTTTAAATCGTGTTAAAATAATTCATTCAAATGTTAGAATCGAAAACTCTGAAGATGTCCGAAGGTTTACTGACGAAACCGGTCAGAAACTAATAAATTTAAATATGCCTCTTATTTTCTATGCAAACTATTTTCTAGACTAGTATTAAGAAAATTAAATGAAAATCAGAAAAAAATATTTAGAGAATTAGAAGTTAAAAGTAAAACTTATATAATAATGATAATAATAATAATAATAATAATGATAATAATAAAATAATATAAAATAATAATTATAATAATAATAATAATAATAATAATAATAATAATAATAATAATAATAATAATAATAATAATAATAATAATAATAATAATAATAATAATAATAATAATAATAATAATAATAATAATAAATAAATAATTTTCCTTTAATTATTATTATTATTATATTATTATTATTATTATTATTATTATTATTATTATTATTATTATTATTATTATTATTATTATTATGTTAAGCTCACCTTGTACCTTAAGAATGACACCATCATCATAAAATAATATTTAATTATAAATCTCAATTCTCACTTTAAAGTAATTTATAATAATATATTTATTTTTTAAGTTTATTTATTCTTTTGTTTTTCTTCTTATATTTGCCTGTTAAAAATAAATATATATATAACATATTTTAATATATAATTTATATATATATATATATTATATAATAAAATATATATATTATATATATATATATATATATATATTGTAATAAATAATATATAGATATATATTATATATATAATATATATATAAATATATATAATATATATATAATATATATATATATATAATATATATATATAAATATATATATATATAAATAATATAATATATATATATATAATATATATTATATAATATTATAATATATATATATATATAATATATATATATATATATATATATATATATATATAATATATATATATAATATATAAATATATATATATATTATATATAATATATAATATAATATAAATAATATAATATTATATATATATATATATATAATATATATAATAAATATATATATATATATATGTATGTATATATATATATGTATTATAATGGATGTGTGTGTTGACTCAGCTTTTATATAAGACGGCGATGAGACAACCTAACCAAACCAGCAACTAAAAGATAGAAGTAGGAATAGATGCAGATTTTAAACATATTAATAGATTTAAAAATGAAAAAATAGTCGAGTAAAAATAGTTTCTGTTAGAGTACAGATAAGAAAATCTGAAAATGACATGAAGACATGCAACAAAAGAGTGTTGTTGAGAAAGTCAAATCATGTGGCATACATTTAGCTGCCAAGTTTAAAGTTTTTTCCAGTCCAAAGACCAAAAATCTGCCTCTCCCTCGTCATCTCTCTCCTCTCTCTCTCTCTCCTCGTCTTTCCCCTCTCTTCCTCTCTCTTCCTCTCTCTCTTCTCTCTCTCTCCTCTCTCCTCTTCTCTCTTTCTCTCCTCTCTCTCTATCTATCTCTCTATCTATCTATCTCTCTCTCCTCTCCTCTCTCCTCTCCTCTCTCTCTCTCCTCTCCTCTCTCTCTCTCCTCTCTCTCTCTCCTCTTCTCTCTCTTCTCTCTCTCTCTCTCTCTCTCTCTCTCTCTCCTCCCTCTCTTTCTCTCCCTCTCTCATGCTTCCTGTTACACCAAAAATATAATATAATATATATATAAATATATATATTATATATATTAATATATATTATATATATATATATAAATAAATAAATAAATATAATATATATATATATATATTAAAACAAAAACATGACATTTGTCAAGTTATTGTAATTCTTCCTGTCCCTAATTGAGCAATAAAAAAATCTGCGATTTAGGAAAGGTTTTCAATACTATGACGATTTCCTCCTGTGAATGAAGAGATAATAATCTTTGCGTGCTGTTTGTGCGTGTGGTGCGTTGCTTGTGCGTGTGTGTGGAGAGAGAGAGAGAGAGAGATATGTGTGTGTGTGTGAAAAGAAGATATATTCGTGTGCTGAAGGGATCTTCGTTGTATGGGTGAGTATTTCGAGAATATCTTCAAGTATGTGGTGAGGAATTCTTCGTGCGTGTGAAGAGAGAGTATTCTCGCATGTGTGAAGAGAGATATCTTCCTGTATGGGTGAATATTTTGTGGAGATTTTCGTGTGTTATATCGTGTGTGACCAAAGGATATCTTCATATATATGTGGAAGAGAGGATATCTTCATATATGTGGAAGAGAGGATATCTTCGTGTTTGTGAAATAATATATCTTAGTTTGTGTGAAGAAGATATATTCCTGCGTATGGGATATATGTATGTGTATATTGTGTGAATATGTTCGTCTGTGTGTAGTTATATGTGTGACGAGAGGATATCTTCACATGTGTGAAGAGAAGATATCTTCGTGTATGTAAAGAGAATATATCTTCGTTTGTGTGAAAGGGGAATATCTTCATGTTTGAGAAGAGATGATATGTTTATGAGTGTCAAGAGAGTCTTCGTCACACAAACTAGATCTTCATTTTTGTAAACAACACTCTTTGACCGAAATGTGTGATTCTTATCACGTATACTTTTTATTGGTTCTCGAATCGGTTTAAAGACATTTTCGAAATCGAAACCAACTTCGGAAGCGGTTTAAAGACATTTTCGGAAGCGGAAACAACTTCGGAATCGGTTTAAAGACATTTTCGGAAGCGGAAACAACTTCGGAAGCAGTTTTAAGACATTTTCCAAATCGGAAACTAACTTCGGAATCGACTTTAAGACATTTACGGAATCGAAAATAATTTGGAAATCGGTTTTAAAAGTTTTCGGAATAAGAAAACTATATAAAATCACTTTTAAGACATTTTCGAAAATTGGAAACCAACATCGGAATCGGCTTTAAGACATTTTCGGAAATGTAAACAACTTCGGAATCGGTTTTAAGACATTTTCGGAATCGGAAGCCAACTTCGAAATCGGTAAATTTTGGTAAATCGTAACCTGAATCTGATTTGAGTTTGAAAGTTGCCTGCTCATTCAATAAAAAAATCGCATAAGCATTTTAATAACTTGGCAATAGATATACCGATGTTTGAATCGATACCGGTGTCTAAATCAATACCGGTGTTTGAATCAATACCGGTGTTTATAGCAATACCGGTGGTTGAATCAATACCGGTGGCTAAATCAATATCGGTGTTTAAAGCAATACCGGTGGTTGAATCAATACCGGTGGTTGAATCAATACCGGTGTTTGAATCACTACCGGTGTTTAAAGTAATACCGGTGTCTGAATCGATACCGGTGTTTGAATCGATACCGGTGTATGAATCGGAACTATAATCAGCACCGCACGAATTTAAATAAATTTCAATAAGTGGAATCGAAATCGTAACAACAAAAGGGTCGGAGTCGGAGTCGGAACTGGTATCGGATAATCTTATAACAGATTTTCGCAAACCTTGCTAAAATGCCTATTTTATACCGTTCATTGAATGAACCATTTATATTCTGCATGCCTGTCTGGGTTATATATATATATATTATAAGATAATAATATATATTTATATATAATATATATATATATTATATTATATTATAATATATATAATATATATATAATTAATTAATATAATTATTATTATATATATATTATATATATATTGATATATATAAAACGAAGAGAAATGCCTCGCACAGAGACTCGAACCATCGTCAACAGCGTCGCCGTTAAGACAAGGTATAGAAGCTCTACACTAGACGATCCCCTCCCCAGGAGCCACCCCAGCGGATGTATGTGCCCAGTAGGGTTCCAAGCACCCTCTATATAGTTAATATTGTTCCGAGTTTCAAAGCAGTATTATCGAAGCAGTGCAGACTTGAAACTGGTCCGAGATTGCCTCGTTTTGGGAGGGGGATCGGTCTAGTATTAGAAACTCCTGTACATGCTACGGCGACCCTGTTGACGAATGGTTCAGTCTCTGTCGGAGTAATTTTTCTTCGTCTTATTATTGCATACATTCGTCGCAACTGTTTGTGCCCAGTTGTCGTTGCTTGCCTTTGTTTGTTGCTCCTGATAACCCAGGAGCACCCCAGCGGAATTCCATGTGGCCCCAGTAGGTTCTAAACACCCTTCTATGATTTTTAAATATATCATAATATATCTATCATAATATATATATATATATATAGATATATATATATATAGTATTATATATATATATATATATATATATATATAATTAATATTATATAATATATATAAATATAATAAAATATACTAATATATATAATTATATATATATAATATATATATATATAATTATATAGTATAATATATATAATATAATAATATATATATTATATAATATATATATGTATAATATATATATATATATATATATATATATATATAGTATATATATTATTAAATATATATATATATATATATATATATATATTAATAATATATAATTAATATATATATATTATATATATATATATATTTATATATAATATAGAGCAATATCTGTGACCTTCGTATTAATCATGAATCTGTTGAACACCTCCTTTCTACCTCTCATCCGAATATTTTATTTCTGTCTGAGACAAAGCTGGTCAGGCCTTCCTTCTCTAATAACCTAAACATCTCTAACTATAACATCAAATTCCTACTGAATGGTGGAGTTTGTGCCTATATAAATATATACATACTCCTGTCACAAGTCTCGAAAATCTGAATCTCCTATTCATATCTATGGCTTAAAATCGTCTCCCTACTACTACTACTACTATCTTGTGTTTCTTCTACTGCTATCCTAATGGAGCAGATCTTTCGATCCTTTTTTAATATTTTACTACTTCTCACGACCCTTACTTCTTTTCATCCAAAGGTCTGGGTCCATTACTTAGGATACTTCAACGTACACCGCACTGAGTGGTTGGGCTTCTCTTATATTGATGCAGGTAGGGAGGAGGCCAAAACATTTAGTATTCTCAACAATCTGGAACAGTTAATTAAGGGACCTACATACTACCCAGATAGTCCAAATCAATTCTTGAAGACTCTTACTTATGTTTCACCACTCCTCCTTTTCGCTATAAATACAACATTTTCCCTCCTACCGGTAACTCTGACCACAATCTTGAATCTCTTAAGTATAACACCTTATCTCCTGTAGCTCCACCATGCCCTAAACGAACTTTCTCGCACTTTAATCGGCCAAATTGGAGTGTATTGTTTCGCTTCTTCGCTAATTACCACTGGAATGAAACTGTTCTGTTCCGGAGGACTCCTTGGCGTCCAGTAGTAAGGTAGGAGCCGACATCACCGAAGGGATGAGCAGGTTCATTCCATCTTCAACTAAATCATTTTATTCCCAATGTTCATGCTTCAACCCCACTTGATCTCGTGACATTCAAGAGCAAGACAATGCGTATCAGTAGTGGAAAAACTGTTGTTCTCCTATCACTTTAATTAATTTTCATTCTGTTCGGAATAGTTGCTGGAATATTATTTGACAGGCTAAACGTGCTTTCACTAAAAGGAAGTGGGTTGACCTTCTTAATTCTCCTACTGATAAAAATTTCTGGCCTCTTACAAAAAACATCTGTATTAACTTTTGTAAATCTGCCTTTCCGCCTCATTTGTTCTGATGATTATGTTGCTCACACTCCTTCAAAAAGACCTCCTGACCTCTTTGACCTCTTTGACCTCTTTGACCTCTTTGACCTCTTTGACCTTCTTTTTTCATCAATTGCACCCTGTTCAATTCCGGAACCCCTCCTCTTACTCCTTATCCTCTCAGACATTCTATGTCTCTACCTGTCACTAATCATGATTGGGTGAATGGAATCCTGAGTTCTATGAACGTCAGAAAGATAGTGGACCAGGTTGAATTCCTCTCCGTATTTTTGATGGAGTGTGCTTCTGAACTGGCGCACGTCCTCTTTGAACTTTCCTCTCTATGCCTAAATACTAATGTTTTTCCTCAATCCTGAAAGAGCGCATATATTAAGCCGATCCCGAAAAAGGGTATCCGCCCTGGTTCTCCTAACTATCATCCTATAGCTCTAACTTGTAATATGCCTAAAACTTTTGAAACTGCTTAACTCTCATTTCCTGGATCATCTGGAATCTCATTCTCATCTTTTAGATCATTAGTATGGCTTTTGAAAGATCGAAGGTATACTTTCCTATATCACTTATATATAAACAACTTCGCTATATTTCTTCCGCATTTAGAGACCATGGGGAGTCTTCGTGGTGGGACTTAACATATCGATGGCATTTGACCTGGTATGGCATGAGTCGCTACTCTCTAAGCTTCCTTCCTTTAGGTTTCCTCTTCCTCTTTGCTTACTCAAGTCTAGTTTTTTTCTGATCGTTCCATTTCGGGTATTGTTGATGGAGCGACCTCTTCCTCCTTTCCAGTTAATTGTGATGTTCCTCAAGATCTGTTCCATCCCGAACTTTATTCCTACTTTTCATCAACTATCTTCTTAGAATCGGTTTAAATTGTCTTGGAAACATCATATCACAAAGAAGCTGGGGATTCTGCTCAGAGTGATGGAATAACTCCAACTATACACGGGTCTTATCTGTCCTTACATGGAGCACTCTTTTTACATTCAAGGAAGTTCCCGTTCCACCTTTCTTTTGAACAAGGTTGAGGCTAAGGCTAACAGATTAACAAACTTTCCCCTGCTTTCAAACTCCCTTGTAACATTGATGTACTATCTCTTTTATATAGGTATTACAACGGCAGGCACTCGAGGGAGTTAACTACTCGCATTCCTCCATCCCTGTGTCGTCCTCTTAGAACAAGAGGTACCTTCCTCTCACATGGATATTGTGTGAGAATTGGGAACTCAAGGCTCGGTCGTTTTGGCGCCTTTTTTCCAGCCACATCTGTTCTGTGGAACTCCTTGCCTCTATCTGTTTTTTCTCCTGTATTCAATCAAGCTCTCTTTAAGATTCGCACCTACTCTCACTTGAGGGAGACCGAAGAAAAAATGAATGGATTGAGTCAATTAAAGAGTGTCTGAAGGAGGGAAAAGAATTTGAGGCGAAAAAAATGCTTAATGGGAGTGAATGGCGGGATTTTGTGAGGGGCATGGTTGTGGGTTTAGCCCAAGGGATGAACCCTTATATTGGTGAGATACCGCAGCGGGGATCTATCGCGGTGTTGTGAATCCCTACTGTGGATATTTTGGCTGCAACGGGATTGCTCTTAAGGGTAAGAGGGGAGGTAATGGAGAAGGGGGTTCCCTTTCGACTTACATTGTGTTCTTCTACTTGGCTGTTATGTTTCCGGTGTATGTTGCGCACTTCACCCCCATCTGGGGTCAAGAGGATATATATAGATATATATATATATATATAACTATATAATATAAATATATATATATATATAGTATATATAATATATAATTATAATATATATATAATATATATAATATTAATATATATATTATATATAAATATATACTATAGTAAATCTATATAATATATATATAGATATATATATATATAATATTATATAATACTATATATATTAATATATTATACCGGGAGAGGATGGGGGGGGGGTGTCTTGGTGAGGGAAGGAGGATATATATATAGTATATATATAAATATAATATACCGATATATATATATATAAAGGGTGGTTAAATTGTATGGGCCGATGCTGAAAACGAACCAATTTAATCAATTTTTACGTGCATTTCATTTGAACATTTTTCATTTCAGACTTACTCAAATTTGAACGCATGAAAAGAATACACAATGGAGCAAGCGTTTGTTAAAGTTAATTCAGGCTTATTTATGAAAATGGCGTTCAAATCAAAGTGCATATCGGCACTCGTATTTTTTTGGTCAGATTTAATCGTACCAAATGTGCGTACAATCGGAAAAATCGTGAAAAAATTTGAACAAACCGGGTCTGTAGGAGATTTGAAAAGACCAGTGCATGCTCGTACAGCTCGTACTGCAGAAAATATTGCTGCTGTTCGCGATAGTGGGGGAGAAGCCATCCACTTTCAACTTTCCGTGTGCCCAAACAATTGCACCTCTCACGCTCGTCAGTGGAACATTATGCATAAAGAACTTCAGTAAACCGTGTACAAGGTGCAATTGAAAGAACTAAAGCCTCTTACCATACAAACGCGTCAATGGGTCAAGAATAGGTGGCAAAGAATGAAACAGTGGATATCGAAGTTTCGAAGAAAATCATCTTCAGTGATGAGGCACATTCACCTCACTGGATTCGTCAATAAGCAGAATTGCCGCATTTGGGGCGAATGATAATCCAAGAATGATTGTCGAAAAACCAATGCACCCACAAAGAGTGACTGTTTGGTGCGGTTTATGGGCTGGCGGCATCATCGGGCCGTATTTTTTCCAAAATGAGGCCGGTCAGGCAGTTACTGTGAATGGTGTTCGCCATCGTGAGATGATAACGAACTTTTTATGGCACGAATTGGAAGGTATGGATGTGGACGATATGTGGTTTCAACAGGACGG